>SKCR01045715.1:0-76600 GCA_019454045.1 Zanthoxylum bungeanum | reverse complement strand
ATTAAGCCGAACCAAGTCAGTGTCCATTCATATAGTCACTACATATAGATTAACCCTTCACAATTATCTCGTAATTAGAGTCAGGTCATAATGTCTGTTATACCTCTCTAATTATTTTTACCTTAAGTACCATTGATTCTCTAATGAACTATTTATTCATAACCATTATGAATTTTAATCTTTCTATTCGTAATAGAAAGAATTGAGCACTCTAACCATTCAACTACCGAATCAATCCTTAAGAAAGATACTCCTCTAGTTCTCGCAAGAAGGAGTGAACTCCATGTCTATGTAAAATATCCCCAGCTACATACCAGACCATGACCCCAAAGTACGTAGCTATTGGTCGGGACTGCTACACCAACCTCACCTTTGTAAATCAAAGGATATAGTCTGCCATGCAGGAGTTCGCAGTACACTCGAGGTTAAGATCAATCCATATATGACCATCTAATAGATTGAAAAGATTTTATTTGTTTAACGGATATTATAAGAAAGTCATTTCCATCTGGGTCCAGTCCTATATGATCACATCATATAAGGTGCCTTCATTCTCATGTCTCTACATGGACGATCCCGGATCAAGGTCACCATACAAATATAAAATGGACCGCAGCTATAGATAATCCACAAACAAAGTACCTGCTTTGTTTGCTCTCTATGGACTATTTAAGATTACTAACTTCAGTCTTAAATCCTCTTATGTATGACACGCATACACTAAGTCTGAAGGCACATAAGTAATCTAGGGTAATCAAGATAATTTATAATATGCGAAATTAATAAAACACTTTGATAAATGAATAATGCATCTTTTATTTCAAAACATATAAAACCGTTTACATTACATGTAGCTCTATGGCATATATCCCAACAAATGCATGTATACAATTTCCAAATTAATATTTTATGCATGTTGAGAATATTCATTTTCTTATACATGAATTTGCATCTCAATATGTCATTTTATACTTTTTGAAATACAAGCATGTGTTGAGAGTTGGCATTGTGAGCTCGTTCCTCTTCATTTGCTCAATCAGCACACCCAGACATGTTGTAGGCTATTGGCATGTGAGGTGGTACTCAAGTATAATGAGTCACATGCATTAATGACTTTATATTTTTCATGTTAACCAATTCCTAAATACAAACGTATTGAGTAAATTAAGTTTTTGCATGCATGTATTTTGTATAAATAACATACATTTACTCTAAAATATTTAATTCTACGTAATAATTCATACATGCTCGTTCATAATTTAGCATTTTACTAATTAAATTTAGGAAATAATAACATGGAAAGCATGTGTTCTCCCCATAGATGGAGCAAAAAATGAGAGACTTGTTACCTTCAAGAATAGTGGGTTTTGAGCTTATTGGTCTTATTCTTAATTGGCCTTAATTTGGCCTGATTATTGAGACACTTACTCTGTAATAGATATTGATATCTGGGAATGAAGTGAATGTCATGTACGTTAACACTCCAACGCTCAAGTCAGATTTTCCATCAATTATTAAGGGTTGTTTTAAAAGTAAATATTACTTAAACAATCAACGTCTTTTACTTAAACAATCAACGTCTTTTTTTCTTTCTTTTTTTTTTTTTTTGGTAAAAGATGTTCTCAAAGAATATTTTATAGCTTCATTAACCAAATTCTTTCTCTGATCTAACATCATTGCTCTTATAGTTCCATAATTCCCCATGAGTTGTGGGTTAATGATGTTTAGACACTTGGAGTGTTGACGTTGGGTACATATTTGGGGTGTCATGTCATGCTCTATTTTTGTATGTTTAGTTTAGTTAGTTAAATATGATTATGTCACTAATTATTCCATATGTCAATCAATGTGTTTGCATGTTAAGATAAGTACCTTGTAATTAAACTCTACTAATTATGTATTCAAGAATGTTACTTAGGTTTTCCAAAAGATTTTCGATTTTTCGATTGATTCATTCTAAAGTTAGTTTGCTCTAGAGAATTATCATTCCGGATCTCCGAAATTAAACCTCTCCAAAGTGAAAATTTTCTAGAGGATATTTTGTCACACGATTATTATGTGACTCTCAACAGTATATTCTGGAAGAATGATAAGCGGAAAATATATCAATATTTACTGCTCCTTTTACTTAATATTTTGTATAGTTTCTTGAGATTTGTGAATATTTTGATTGTGTTTTGTGTATTTTGTAGATAAATAAGGTTTCAAGACTTACTCGAATCAAATCAAGGCCAAAACAGAGAAAAATGGACAAAAGGGCAAAATTGTCCTTCCAAGCGTCGCGACGTGCATGTTCTCTGCGTCGCGATGCGCCACAGTCACTGTTCTGCCGACACTTATCATCATGACGTCAGCCAAATAATTCAACCTGCCGACACCAAGCCCCATTGCTTACGTTAGCATGATGTCAGAGTTACAACGCGCACAACTTCACCCATTGCGACACCGAGCCAATAATTCTGCCGACAGCCACGTGTCATCATCTCATGAAAGCCGCGTACATGTGTCGAAGATCTACGGCGCGTCGCGATGCGTAAAAATTCACGCATCGCGACGCGCAGGACCAAATTTTACCTATAAATTGAGGGTCGAATTCATTTGGAAAATTCATAACTTCTTCTGGAGATTTCCATAAGAATACTAAGAAGATTGTATCTTGTTTGTTTATTTACAGCTTTCTTGTATTTATTTTTATTTTATGCAATAGATCTTTCTTTATTTTACTTTTCAGTATGAGGAGGGGTAACTCCCCTCTGTTGGGGTGAAAAGTAAAGCTTTTCTTACTAATATTTAGATTAATCTACCTTAATTATAATATATAAATTATTTTTTAAAACCTGACTTAATGGGATACTGCCTTTATGGTCGGTTGGACTTAATTAAATTGATTTTAACCTGACTTAATGGGATACCGCCTTTATGGTCGGTTGAATTTAATTAAACTCTGACTTAATTAGGATACCGCCGATATGGTCGGTTGGTAATGTCATGCAAGTTATATATTATATTAAGGGATATATCTAAATTAGAAGTAATAAAAGTGGATCCTCTAACCCCCAACATTTTCTTTATTGTTAATTTATCTTTTTAATTTTCAAGTTTACTTTATGTCATTTTCTTTATTTAAGTTTTTACTAGTCCTAGATATGTGTTGTAGCTAAATACCATATCTGGTGGGGTTGTGATTAATTCCATTATCACTGTTTTATAAGTGGTTATTTTATGTTTTGGGTAATATAAAGGTTTATTTATTGAGTCTTAATCTTAATGCTTCTTATTAACTGGCCACTAATAAGATTGATTTGGAAAACTTAAATAAACTTGATGAAGGAATTTTAGGTTTCAGCCTTAGACTCAATAGCTCATGATCTCACCTTGGGGCAAAAAAAATCTTAAGCAGATTTCCTTCCAGGATAGACATATACATGTCGGTCGGGGGTAGCCACCATTATAAACTTTATCTTAATGAATTTAGTTAATTTGGTTAACAAAGACATATGATTAATTGAATTACTTTGGGTGTTTGCATCTGACCATCGACAGAGACTTTTGAACATGAGATAATCACTTTATCTTTAAAAAGATATTGGAAAGATTCACAACCCTAGATAGTTTCATAATATTGAATTTTCCTTTAATTTACTTTCGCACTGTTTTATTTACTTGTTTTCAGATACAAATCACCATCCAATCATCAACAAATCTATTAGATACTTGTAATCATTTAACTTCATAAATTGATAGCTAAGGTATTAAGTCCTCGTGTGATCGATACATTTTATACTATTTGAGCGATACGTGCACTTGCATTATGTGAGTGATATCACCTATCAAGTTTTGGTGGTTGTCATTGCCGGTGACTTATTTATCTTTCACTATTAATTTTAGGTTAGATACATTTACCTGCGTCTAATTTTTTTTACTTATTATTTTTGTTTTCTTATGTTTCAGGTTCTCAGACACTACATGAGAAGAACCAGAAGCTTTGAAATCAGTCCGCTTGACCAAGAAATTGAAAGAACTATCAGACAGTTAAGAAGAAGAGGAAAGGCGAGAAGGCCAAGAAGCACTGATCAACATGGAACCTGAACCTTTGGAAGTTGCACCACCAATTCCCATTCGAGATAGAACTATTCTGGTGGTTGACGTCTTCATATCATGCATTGTACTTCCTCTCTTACCAGTAAATGCGTGTGTTGTGACATCAAAAACATGCATTCAGATGATACAACAATCAGTTAAGTTTAGGGGGAATGCAACTGAAGATCCTAATGCCCACATCAGTAATTTCCTGGAAGTTTGCGGTATATTCAATTACAACCGAGCGGTAGAAGAAGCAATGAGATAAGAATTGTGTGAGTTTCCATATTCCTTGAAAGACAGAGCTAAGGCCTGACTACATTCACTAGCAGCGGTTCCATCAGAACTTGGGACAATCTTACCACCAAATTCCTTGCGTAGTACTTTCCCCAGCCAGAACTGCAAGGTTGAGGAATGACATCACATCCTTTGTACAACATTACTCATAATCCTTCTGCAAAGCTTGGGAAAGATACAAGGAGTTGCTCAGAAAATATCCTCACCATGAGATTGCAAAGTGGCTACAAGTCCAAACCTTCTACAATGGATTTTCTGGACTAATGAGAACCACAATTGATGATGCTGCTAAAGGAGCTTTAATGGCAAAATATGAAGATCAAGCCAAGGACTTAATTGAAGAAATGGCCAACAATAATTCTTTTTGGCCAACAGAAATGAGCATGATTCAACGAATAATAGGAATTTACGAAGTTGGCGCCAACACAGCATTGAAGACCAAGCTATATCAGATATGAAAATTCATGGAAACTCTTAGCATGAAGACTAATATTGGATCCACAAGTTCACCATATAGAGGAGCACTAGAGGCAAACCAACATGATGAGACGGTGAACTATATCAGCAATTTCAACAGACAGGGGACCGATCCATATTCCAACACCTACAACCCAAGTTGGATGAATCATCCCAATTTCGCATGGAGCAACACTGCATGACAAAAGAACAATCCACTATCAGGATTCCAATAGCAAAATCAAAGCCAGAAGTATGAGAAGAAGCCAAAAATAGAAGATTTACTTCCAGTGATGTTCAAAAAGCAAGAAGTCAAATATGATGCTTTATTTCAAGCCCAATAAGCATTTAATCAAAGCCTAATTGCTTCTATAAAGGCACTGGAAAATCAATTAGGACAAATGGCCAATGCTCAGAGTTATAGACCACAAGGCACCCTTCCTAACAACACAGAACCAAATCCAAGGAACATGGGAAGGAGCAATGTCATGCCATCACTTTGAAAAGCGGTACTGAGATTAAAAAATATGTTGGAGTCAAGGCATCCACTGAGGAAGTTCTAAAAGAAAACAGCGAAGTAGATCCATATATAGAGGAAAGAGAAGCAAAAGCAAATGATTGAGAAAGATTCACTCCACCTCCACATTTTCCACAACGTCTCCAGAAAAACAAAACTGGGCAAGCAGTTTGCTCGAATCCTGGAGATCTTCAAAAAGCTGAATATCACATTCTATTTGTAGAAGCGTTGGAATAAATGCCACTAGCTGTGTCAAATTCATGAAAGATATTCTTTCACGAAAATGAAGATTGGGAGATTATGAGCAATAGCATTGACAGAAGAATAGATATTAAGCGTCATTATTCAGAGCAAGCTTCCCCCCAAAGTTGAAAGATTGGCAGTTTCACTATCCCTTGCACTATTGGAGAAACATAACTTGGTTAGGCTTTGTGGCTTTAGGTGCTAGTATTAACTTAATGTCTTTTTTTCCATTACAGGAAACTAGGATTGAGAGAAGCAAAGCCCACATCAATATTTTTGCAACTTGCAGACCTCGAAACACTCACATTTCAAATAGGTGTTAGTTGAAGATGTGCTGGTCAAAGTTGAAAAATTATTTTTCCAGCATATTTATGTCCCTTGACATGGAGGAGAGGAAGATGTTTGTGTGGATAATATGGACCCATAGCGCCCATATTTGTACCGATCACGGTGTTGTGTACAACTTAAACTATGTGGACAAGGAAATCATTGCACTCTCATCATTTGTGATTAGTCACCATAGATGTTAAACTGAAGAGAGGTCCATATGATTAGTTCCTGGATTGAGATGATATGAGACAGTCCTATTCAATCCCGAAGGATTCATCATTAAATATCCCTAGCCCGAAGTCTTATCAAGACTGGACATCGATTAATGTGGGAAGAATAGGCTAGTATTGCACTTGTGCGCGTGTGGTGCACCCCAAATTCACACCAGACATTGTTTTTGTACCATCATGTGAAGGAAATGCACCTCATCATTGTGATTAGTCACCATAGATTTAATGTTTATGATTATCTGTTAGTTTTTGATTATTTTATTTATCCCCCCCGGATTAACTTTTTTCCTAGCCAATGATTATCGAGACCCATCGATATTCAATGTGCTAGTGCCTTTGGGACACGGCATTCTCATATATATTTTTACTTATGCAAGTGCGATGTTGTGTTTCACCGATGGTACGGGAAACAGCTTCGCTCTGGATAGACCCCTCGGAATCCCATTGGTATTATGACTATGTGTCTATGGGAGGCCGAAATCGAGGTAGGTGTGTATAGTCTTAACCTGAGACTTGCATCGCTAATACTTGCGATAATCGGTAGACTTTGGTCTTGGTGGTACAGGGCTTTAACCGGTTCTGTGTACACCGCTTCTGGGTTTATCAGAGAGTCGTAGTGTATTGGGTGTGATGTCGAGACGGAAGTGTCACTTCAGTCATATTGGAGTTGATGTCACGCAGGATATGGTACTAGTGCTCTTGAGTGTTGCGCAACCAATCGGGATATTGTGACCAGGTCATGTATATCCGATTATAGAGACTATGTTACCAGACATCCGACATGTGCTTCGGACGGGGCAGACACTTATCCAGCCCCAGCCCTAGCACGTGATTATCCGATACTGGGCCGATATACACAATACTACGGTATACTACGCTTGATACAGATCTATATATTCCTGTAAGAATATTTCTGGAGAATTGGGTAGGCATGGCGTTTTGCTAGAAGCCAACCTTGTCTTGTAAATCGATATAAACGTAGTACGAGGTACTTACGTGTTCGGACAGTCCGACGATCGTATTTACTGCCAACATATCCGGAGATCTCATGGGTCGGTTCCTGAAGATTCACCGATGACGTATTACTCGCACTTTGATTAATCTGGGATTAATTAGAAGAGAGAGATAGAATTAATCTGGGATTAATTCGATGAGAGAGAAAATTAATCTGGGATTAATTGCGGAGATATTTTATCTGGGATAAAATATTAATTAAAGAGAGAGAACGATTAATTTGGAATTAATCGATAAAATTAATATATTTGATATATTAATCGAAATTGGATTTCGACGCGGAATTAAAATTAGATTTTAATTCGGGCGAACGAATTAATTTAGAATTAATTCGTTAGCGACGTGAATAGTGAATTCGCTAGGCGTAATCACTTAATTACGACGCGACGGAAAATTCGTTAATTTGGAATTAGCGAACCCGAGCCCGAGAGTGATTGCGAGCGCATTCGCATTTCGAATTCGCGCGGCAAGTCACATCAAGCGTCAAATCGCTAGTCGCGTCAATCGTCAAATTAATTGTCACTTTGAGTGATGTGACTTGACAATATGTCACTTTATTAAAGTGAATAGATGTGATGTGACTTAAAGTTAAAGTTGAAATGATGGAAAAGCTTTATTGTTTTAACTTTTGACTTTTGAATTAAAAAGATAAGATATATGTATATTTTATTATTTTACTTGTAAATGAAATAAAAATATATATATTAAAAATCTTTTCTCTCTCTCACATGCAACAGTATACGGTTTCTCTCTTTCCTCTCATTTTTCCCTCTTCTTCTTCCCTTCTTCTTCTCGGCCTCACTGCCGATTTCTTCACCTTTGTTCTGGTTGCCGAGCATTTGAGAAGCAAAAGAAGAATAAAGTGCTAGCACACACCTTGAGTGATACAAAGGTGATAGGGAAGTGAGTTTGTGAGCATGGAATCTCAAAGCTTGGAGCTTCAATGGAGTTCATGCATGGCCGATTCTTGGAGGTTCAAAGAGGACAAAATCGCACAGCCCACTGCAAGGAGGAGCCACTTGCCGTGAGCTTGGAGGACAAAATCGCTTGTCTTCTTCATTCATCAAAACCGAAATTCAATGTGAGTATATTCCGCACCTCCTTTGATGTGTTCATATGTGGTTTTTTATGCATGTTTGTGATCCTTGGGACTTTGATTGAACACTTTCAATGGTATCTTGAGCTTTTGATGCATGAAAACCGAATTAGGGTTCTTGAGCAAATTTGGGGCTTTTTGATTTTAGCTTGATTCTGACAAATTGATTGTGTAAGAATGTTTATATATGATCTAATTTGAGTTATATGTAATCAATTTGGCAAAAATTGATTGGATTGATTTTCCCCAATTTGCTTAATTTGGTCAAAACTTTAATTTGGGTAAACTCGATTTAGGCATGATTTGGTTGAATTGTTTGATGAAGTATGCTTGAATGAGGTTGAATTGAAGTTGTGCATGATCAATTTCAAGAAAATTGGATTAGATCAATTTTCCCCAATTCTTTAGGTTGAACATGAAACTTGAAATTGGGTAAAATGTGTTTGAGCATGTTTTAATTGAATTGGATGTTTAAGTATGCTTAGAACATGTTTAATTGAGATTGTGTGTGATCAATTTCATGAAATTGGATTGGATTCAATTTTCCCCAAATTGAAGGCTTGGCCGAAAATTGCATAACCCTAATGTCTTGGTAATTTTGTTTTGTTTGATCATTGGATGACTTAAAACAATTGGTTAATGTTGTTTTGAAGTTCAATTGGATTGAATTTTGATTTGGAACATTTTTCCCTTTTAAAGTGGCTTGGCCGAATCTTAATGAACATGAAATTCATTGTGATTTTTTTGTTTTAATTCATTGGATGAATTGAATTGATTTGGGAAATTAAGATTGTGGACTCAATTGGATTGAAACCGAATCGAATTGAAAAACCCCTAATTGCCGAGACTTGATAGCATGTTAATTGGGTTTGATTTTGATTGAATTGTGTTGGACACTATTTGGTTGTTAAAGTGCATGATTAATTAGGCTAATTGATGTTTTTAGAAATGTTAATTGGGTAATTGATTGTGTATTACACTTAGGTTAATTAATTGTGAAATTTGGAATTTTATAAGTTAATTAATTGGGCTTGATTTTGGAAATTGGGCTTGTTAGGTTGTAATTGGGCTTTTGGGCTTTGTTGTAACAAAGTTGGGTTTAGGCAAAATTGGTTGGATCCAATTAGGCCCAAAACCGAATCCAAAAGGTCCAATTATGACTTAATGGACCTTAATTATTTATTGGGCCTAATGGGCCAAAATTAATTTAAAGGCTTATGGGGTAACTCCCGGATTGGATTTTGGTTGTTCGGTTTGACCCGAGTTGACCAAAAGTCCACGCCTATAGAAATTAATTAAAAGCCCATTGGACTTTAATTAAATAAAACATTAGATGTTAGTCGGGCTTTGAGACCCGTTGCGATTAAATTTGGAATTTAAGTCGTAAAGGTTCGTTAATAAATGTGTAATATTTAATTTGGAATTAAATAATGAATTAGAATTAAATACGTATTAAATTGGATTTAATTATGTAATTTAATTTAATTCGTAGAAATTGTACTTTGAGTACGTGTTCGCAAAACGAGTTTGACTCGAACAAAAATCAAATCTTTGTTTGAACATTGGATGATCACTAATATTCAAGATTAATTAATTTGATTGATTGATTGATAACATGCTTGTATGAATACATGGTTGTGATGTTTGAATAATGTATATCGGATGGATATTAGTCGGGTTGGGCGATTTTGGAAATTGTAATAAATTTGATTTATTAAATTGGACCTGCGTGTCCAGCCTTATCTCCTATTTCTTTGTATTCTCTTCTCACCTATTCCCCTCCATGTAAAAGAGGTTTCTTTAGAAGTGTAGTGTAACGGGTAGAAGTAATACAAGTGCTAGCGGGAGAGAGAAAGTGAGAGATTTGATCTAGGATCAATGTAAAATATCCATCCGCATATCATTATTATTTTATTTCATACTCGCTTTATTATGTGTTTAGAATGCATGCTTAAGGGTGTATGATGATGAGACCTTAACAAAGATAATTAAATTGGTAGCCAATTTGCACGCGAAAAACCCTCGTTAAATATCATGCGTTTTTCCTTCCATTGAGTGATTCTTACTCAAGATCCGAGATTGGCAGGGGTTGTTGGCCAAAGTCAAGCCCTTGTCCATCAAAGATGTGTTTTAATCACGAGGCTTTGTTCCATATCGGTGTCGTGTCCAAGTTGTGGTTTGTTGGCCAAAGTCAAGACCACTTCTTGTCCATTGACATTGATTACGAAGCTTCCATGTCAATGGGTCCGCGCTTGACTGGGATCACTAGGTTTGTTGTGCCAAAGCCAAGGCCTAGTTGATTCAGAGGAAAAAGGTTAGGGTATACATTCGATGTATAGGCATATATAAGATATATGTTTGGGACTTGGATGTCCACCTACTGGATCTAGGAGTTGGATGAGATCCAATTGATCTTCGAGATCTACCTAGTTAATTATCATACAATTTGTTGGCCAAAGTCAAGATTGTGTGTATATTAACGGGATCCTAGCCCACTAGGAAACACGGTTTCCCGAGTACTCGACAGAGGGTTAGAGGCTCGACGAAAAATAGTGGGAGGCAAGAATTGAATTTGCAATACTCGTTCAATTACTCGCCATATGCGCTCATTTAAATTATTTCGTCATTAGATTAAATGTTAGTTAGACTAATATTTAAATTGTTGTTTTAATAAACAGTTGGACTGTATTATACTTGATTATATATAATTGGATTATATTAATCAATATATTTGAATTAATTAATTTCAGTTTACAGTTGATTTTATAATTGGATTATAGTAATCAATGTAATTGAGGTTAATTAATTTGGATTATATTTGATTATATAGTTGGACTATTATAATCATTATAATATATAAAGTACCACTAATCGTTGATTAAATAGTTGGACTATTGTAATCAAGATAAAATTGAAAAGTTGGATATTTAAAATATAATCTAGGATTAAAATATTTTAAATGATTTAATTTTCAAATTGGGAATAAATAATAGGTTACTTTATTTGATAAAATAACTTATTATACCTTAAGCCCAAAATTAAGCAAGATAAGTAGAGCATAAAATCTTTGGAAGATTTTTGTGATGATGACTTTAATGCTTAATTTAATATACTTGTCATAAATCTAATTTTGGATTTAAGAAGTATTAAAATTGCAATTTATAATTCTTGGAGAATTAATTGACTATTCATGTAAAGTCAAAGTTTGCAATTGGGCATGTAGCACGAGGTGCACGTTCCTTTCAATATTCTAAAAAACCAAGGCTTGGCCTAAGGTTCCTAAAATATTGAAAAGGATAATTAACATATCCCAAAGTGACTACCATTTGGATATGGAAGACACGAAGGAATTAAAGAAAGGGCGAGGCTCAAACTTTAAAAATGTTTGTCTTAGTGATGTTCACAGCTAGTATTGAAATTAGATTTTAAATACTTAGTGTGGTACATAAAATATATGTATTGATATTCAGAATCTGCTTTGAGCAGGATACTGACTTCAAGCTGAGATTGCTCTGCGAATCGGAAACGGGACGAAAGTCGCTCGCTGTTTCGACCGTAGATACCTAAGTTTAGGAACTACCCTTCGGGTATGTACTTGAATTAGGAACTGTTATAATGTAACTAGTTTGACTAGAGACATTATCTCTTTATCAGTGTTTAATCCGTTGCGGATAAAACCTTTATATTATAGAACACTGAGTGTTTTATTATATAAAGATGATACTGAGATAAATATATTAGATATAAATAACAGAATTTATATTTTGAATATAAATAAAAATCTCAAACATATAAATTGACAAATAAATAGCTCAAATTGATTTGATCAATAGAGACTTATTTGTGGCATTGTTGTCTAGGACACAATTTAATTAGACTCGTATATCCACACTTTTGAAGAGTGGGTACTAGGACTGATTTGACTATTCAAATAAGGTCTGCGAATCTAGTTTATTAGGTAAAGTACCTAAAATACTATTTGCTTGGTAATAGTGTTAGTGCCACCGATCTGTTAGCCCTATTCATGGTGAAGTAAGTGGGCCCATATCTAGCTAGGCTAGATGTGAACATGAATATTTCGTGACCTTAACGGATGTGGCATCACGTTATGGTTATGTGTTTCTTTTGAAGAACACAAATCAGAAACTTTAAAGTTTCGACACGAAATACATAAACAGATCGGCTATAGCATTATTCCGCCACGGTAAGACCGTAATGGAAAATACTTTAGCAGTAAGTTTCTCGTATACTTGAAAGAGTATAGTATTCTTTCAATGAGGACTCCTCTTGGAACACGTCATTTTGACGGTGTGTCCGAACAGGATTAACCGAATTTGTTAGACATAATAAGGTTAATCACGAGTCGCTTTGAGCTACCATTTCCTTCAATAGGATATGTACTAACAGTGCAAAACTTATTTAGAATAAGGTTCCATATAAATCTGTTTGACAGATATCGTATAGGATATGAACAGGAAAGAAACGAGGTTTCTCATTCCTGACAATTTGGGTATGCTAGGCATAACGTTTGGATGATACCAAACTAAGGACCCAAATTGGATAAGTGCCAATATAGGTTATCCTATGGGAAACCATAAGTATAGTACTTATACATCTCACATGAGAACAATGTGATTGTTGCTCTCCATGCGGTTTTCCTAAGAGGAATACCGATATGCAGTGGTAAGTGGGAGGATAGTATAACTCGATGAAAATCGGAGTAATACTGTTCTAGGCACTGAATCTTAATGGAACATATATAGTTCATCAAGGATGAAACTATACCATTAATCTTCGAATACACAAGAACAAAGGAAGTGATACGAGGTATCGACTCCCTATTATGACAAAGTGTCATGAGTCCGAAATGGATTCCATGTATATCAATAAGTTTGGATACTAGTTGATGTACCACAAGGCATTGTGCCTATTGGTACTATAAGTCTTCAAGGAAGACGTACATGGATGGCAATATACCAACGTATAAAGCTAGGCTTTTAACGGAAATGTATCGTTATCGACATTGTGATTGATTACGATTCAACCTTTTACCTATTGCCACTGTAGATCCATTTGGATGATGCTTGCTGACGCGAGCATAAGTTCTTGGAATTATCATTTTGATGCAATCATAATGGTGTATGATTTAATTCAAAACGAAAATGATTCTAGTGTAAATAAGAGGGTTAGTGGGAGCGCACTGACAGTGGCTGTCCTATAAAATAATGATAATACGTCATTTCTTGGAAATGATATTCCCATAAAAATAAATGTCGGCGAAAGCTTGGCTTTCGAAATACTCTCCGTGGAACCGTACATTGAAAAATGTACAAGACCTGGTGTATCATACGCTTTGAGCATATGGATTCACAAACAGGACAATCCGAGTGATAGTCACTGGATTGATGTTAGGAACATCCGTTAGTATCTTAGAGAACTAAGGATGCTGTCTTAGTCTATGGAGTAGGAGAACTTGAAGTGACTGGGATCACTGTAGCAAGTTTCCTATAACCGATAAAGACGACTAAAAGTCGCAAACGGTACTATACAGTTTGAATAACGGTGCAGTGAGCTGGAAATATTCCGAGCAAGATAACTGTTGCCGAATTAACAACAAATGCGGATTATTGCTGCAGCTGAGGCAGCAATAGAAGCCATTTGGATCGATAATAAATCTAATTAGATTAGATATAGTTCTGTTAGCAGCTGAGCTAGGCGTCAGCACAGGCTAAAGAATTAAAGGTCTCATCGACGATCCAGATATATACTTCTATATCATCTGATTCGTTCGGATCATACATCGTGGCGATGTGATGATCGTGTAAATCGCGTCAGACGATAATTAAGCAAATCCGCTGACGAAAACCTTTCCTCAGCAATTTGAGCGAATTGTACATAGTTCGGGTGTTAGACACTCGAGTGACTGGCTATGTGCCAAGTGGGAGATTGTTGGATAATATGACCCATAGCGTCACTATTTGTACAGATCACGGTGTTGTTGTACAAATTAACTATGTGACAAGGAAATTGCACTCTCATCATTTGTGATTAGATCACCATAGATGTATAAATGAAGAGAGGTCCATATGATTAGTTCCTGGATTGAGATGATATGAGACAGTATCAATCCCCGAAGGATTAATCATTAAATATCCCTAGCCGAAGTATTATCGAGACTGGACATCGATAATGCGGAATAGGCTAGTATTGCACTTGTGCGCGTTGTGAGGGCACAACGGCATAGTTCTCATATATATAAGTATTGGATACTTATGCAAGTGCGATAGGAGGTCGTGTTTCACCGATGGTACGGGAAACAGCTTCGCTCTGGATAGACCCCTCGGAATCCCATTGGTATTATGACTATGTGTCTATGGGAGGCCGAAATCGAGGTAGGTGTGTATAGTCTTAACCTGAGACTTGCATCGCTAATACTTGCGATAATCGGTAGACTTTGGTCTTGGTGGTACAGGGCTTTAACCGGTTCTGTGTACACCGCTTCTGGGTTTATCAGAGAGTCGTAGTGTATTGGGTGTGATGTCGAGACGGAAGTGTCACTTCAGTCATATTGGAGTTGATGTCACGCAGGATACGGTACTAGTGCTCTTGAGTGTTGCGCAACCAATCGGGATATTGTGACCAGGTCATGTATATCCGATTATAGAGACTATGTTACCAGACATCCGACATGTGCTTCGGACGGGGCAGACACTTATCCAGCCCCAGCCCTAGCACGTGATTATCCGATACTGGGCCGATATACACAATACTACGGTATACTACGCTTGATACAGATCTATATATTCCTGTAAGAATATTTCTGGAGAATTGGGTAGGCATGGCGTTTTGCTAGAGGCTAACCTTGTCTTGTAAATCGATATAAACGTAGTACGAGGTACTTACGTGTTCGGACAGTCCGACGATCGTATTTACTGCCAACATCATCCGAGATCTCATGGGTCGGTTCCTGAAGATTCACCGATGACGTATTACTCGCACTTTGATTAATCTGGGATTAATTAGAAGAGAGAGATAGAATTAATCTGGGATTAATTCGATGAGAGAGAGAAAATAATCTGGGATTAATTACGGAGATATTTTATCTGGGATAAAATATTAATTAAAGAGAGAGAACGATTAATTTGGAATTAATCGATAAAATTAATATATTTGATATATTAATCGAAATTGGATTTCGACGCGGAATTAAAATTAGATTTTAATTCGGGCGAACGAGTTAATTTAGAATTAATTCGTTAGCGACGTGAATAGTGAATTCGCTAGGCGTAATCACTTAATTACGACGCGACGGAAAATTCGTTAATTTGGAATTAGCGAACCCGAGCCCGAGAGTGATTGCGAGCGCATTCGCATTTCGAATTCGAGCGCAAGTCACATCAAGCGTCAAATCGCTAGTCGCGTCAATCGTCAAATTAATTGTCACTTTGAGTGATGTGACTTGACAATATGTCACTTTATTAAAGTGAATAGATGTGATGTGACTTAAAGTTAAAAGTTGAAATGATGGAAAAGCTTTATTGTTTTAACTTTTGACTTTTGATTAAAAAGATAAGATATATGTATATTTTATTTATTTTACTTGGTAAATGAAATAAAAAAATATATATATTAAAAATCTTTTCTCTCTCTCACATGCAACAGATACGGTTTCTCTCTTTTCCCTCTCTTTTTCCCTCTTCTTCTTCCCTTCTTCTTCTCGGCTCACTGCCGATTTCTTCACCTTTTGTTCTGGTTTGACCGAGCATTTGAGAGAAGCAAAAGAAGAATGATAAGTGCTAGCACACACCTTGAGTGATACAAAGGTGATAGGGAAGTGAGTTTGTGAGCATGGAATCTCAAAGCTTGGAGCTTCAATGGAGTTCATGCATGGCCGATTCTTGGAGGTTCAAAGAGGACTAAATCGCACAGCCCACTGCAAGGAGGAGCCACTGCCGAGCTGGATGGAGGACAAAATGGCTTGTCTTCTTCATTCATCAAAACCGAAATTCAATGTGTTATATTCCGCACCTCCTTTGATGTGTTCATATGTGGTTTTTTATGCATGTTTTGTGATCCTTGGGACTTTGATTGAACACTTTCAATGTGCCCATCATCCTCGGGGAGACCATTCTGCTAAAGGTCGAAACCATTATTTGATATAAAAAAAAATGTGAATAACCATGAGGGTACATGACCAAAACGTAACATTCAATATTTCAAAGCCATGAATTTCATGGATGACGAAAGATATGAGGAAGGTTTTAGACTTGATGTGATAGATAGTATCTCAGAAACTTAGATGCAATTGCAACGTTCCATTAATAAACTTAATGATTACCGTTAGCTCGGAGTTGCCAATCCGGATCGTATTTATGTCTGATTCATAAATACGAAACATTCTTTTTCCATAATATAATTTTTAATGGTAGCCACTCTTATCGTTTATACAATATTCGAATTCTAATTGTGATTAGATATCTAATTATGATTAGATTGAACACTAACTCTGATTTATTTCGGATCCGTGCATATTAGACAAAGACCCTTAGGATTTACAAACGTTAGTCGCAGTTACAATGTAGTTGTAATTGCTTTGGGGGAAGCGTCATATAAGTTGTTTATCCTAAAATAAAGTTCCTTTGTCAAGATTTTACTACCAGGGTCGGTTAGTAACAATCCGTTAGACATTGCATATCTTATATCGTGACATGGTTAAGGTTATCCCAATGAACCATGTGTCTCGGGAGAGACTCATATAGACATGTAGGTGTTTATTGATAAACACTAAACGACTCACTGAAGATTTCCTAATATATGGTTTACACCACGTCAATAGGGAATTTTCTCGAGTTGAGCGAGCATAGTTGGTCCTTCGACTTGAGATACCACAGTGGATATATGAGTTATCCTCCACACTTTGATGGCAGTCACGTCACCGATCCATTCATGATCAGACCTCTGCATGTTTCGTTGGGTTTGTGAACTGATGTTCATGGTGTCCAGTCGTATAGATATGATCTGTCAGTCCTGTGTACAAGGCATATGTATCCTCACGTTTTTAAGATCTAGTAAATCCATGGCCGTGGTAAACTTAGGAAGCTTATTCCGAGTGTTATTTAGATATCATAAATTTAAAAGTCGACTATATTATACCGAAATGATTTAACGTTCTTATCTATATCCCAGGTATAATATGGACAACCTGTGACAAAGGGATTATACGTATGTAATGACCTCGACTGCATAGTTTAGCAAGATTATCTGTGGTCGGCATAATTCATGAGTGGGTGAATTATGGACACGAAATTGGATTTCATGAAGGATACACCTAAACTTAGAGAGTCCCACAATATGAAGTGTACTCGTTGAGCACTTGGGCAACGCGTTATGAATAATATAGATTATTCATAATACTTCACCGGATTAAATGAGTTAATTCGAATCATTTAATTGGTTAAATGAAAATACATACTTTAGGGGATTTTGGTCAATCGTAATTATTATGTATTTGTATTTGATACATAATTTGATTAGATACACATTAATTATTTGTCAAATGAGATTTTGACACATGCCATTAATATATGTATTTATTATTTAATGTAAATAAAATACATATATAATAATAATTATATTAATTAATTATTTAGATATTTAAATGTTAAATATTTGAATAATTAAATAATATTCATATTACATAAATGTTATGCAATATGTTAATTATTATTGATGCATGTGGCATGTTTTTATTAAGCTTAAGTGTGCAAATTTTATTTTTCAAACTTAAAGCTTATCTTATATTGATTTTAATTTAATAAAATTAAAATACAAAATTGACCAAAATGCCCCCACATAGTCGGTCATCATGCTTTTAAATTGGAAAATTTTGTTTTCTTCATTATTCTTCCTTCATTGCCGAAAAACACTATAACCAAAAGCTCTCAAATCATGTTTGATGATTCATGATGGAAAGTGAAGGAAAATCAAGAAAAAAAGCTTAGGAAAATTGGAGATTAAAAGATAATCTTTAATCTTCTTGAGTTTGGAAATTTAGTTTCTTATTCTTTTGTTGCTAGAATATTTCTAGGGTTTTCTTTACTTGTTAAAATTGGGGCTTTTGGTATTGGAAGATGTTTTTGGAAGTGTTAAGTATGTGTGAAGTAGATTTGGATGATATTATTGTAATTATTGTCCAATTTGATCATTTGATGATATGTTACCATTCTAGAGTGTAATGACCACTCTTGTAACTCCTAGAATTGTTCTTGAGTTCTTCATAGGTGGTGGCTTTGGGTGGTGTTAATGTTGATATGATTAATGTTGAGAAAATTTGATTTAAAGCATGAAAAATGATATTTTATTTACCAAATAAGATCTGGAAATTCTATGATTTTTTATGATGAAAATTATGTTATATAAATATATTGGATGTGGTTTTGGCGTTGGAACAATTTCCAGAAATTGTTTCGGAGTTGAAATATGCGAAAACAACGAAAAATGGCGTTACCGGGTGAGTTTCGGGCTTACCGGGTGTCCGCTGTCCAAATAGTGAATTGATCAATGTTTGGACAGCCCATGAACTGCCCAAGCACTATTGGAGCTGACATGAACAGCCCCATGTGTGTTGGTTGGTCGGTTTGGATAAAAACATATTTTATGCCATTTTTCGGAAAAATGTTTTCGTAAACGTTTCGCGATGTTTCTAAACTATTTATGTCATTATTTGATATCGAATAAATATGTTTAAGTGAAATATGAATGAATTATTCATATTGGATATTGAATAATTTATTTGATAACTTTAAAAGTTTTAAAGTTACGATTTCGCCCGAACCGCGAGCTTCCGCCGCGCCCTTTGCCTAAAAACCCAACATTTAAACCATGCCATCTGCCTGTGGAGCTTGAAGATAAAGCGTACTGCACACTGAAGAAGTTCAATCTTGAAATACAAGCGTAATGAGAGAAACGGTTCCACCAACTCAACGAATTGGAAGAATTTCACATACAGCCTTTTGAGATTGTCAAATTATACAAAGAAAAGACCAAGATGAGACATAATTAGAAGTTAGTGCGCATACAACTGGAACCGGGGCAGCGGGTATTGTTAAACAAATCAAGATTGAAACTCTTCCATGGGAAGCTAAAATTAAGGTGGTCAAGTCCATTCTTAATCACCCAAGTTTGACCAGATAGAGCTGTTGAGTTACATGATCCCAACTCCAATAAAACATTCAAAGTTAACAGTAAGCGTGTCAAGCACTACTGGGGAGAATCATTTGAGCAACAAAAATAAAGTGTCACACTTTCAGATCCAACTTAACGTTCGGGCAGTCATGTCTAGCTGACGACGTTAAACTTAGCGCTAACAAGGAGGCAACCCATACAATTTGTGTATATATTAAGATTTGGTGTGTTTTATTTTTTTGTGTTTAATTTTTGTAGGTAAAGTCACATTTCAGGATGGAAGAGGTTCTCACAAATATTCATAAGAATTTTCCTTTTCTCCCTCAAAACTCTCTGATGAAAGTCTACAAAGCTCGCATGGAATGAATGAGACTACTGATGATCAAAGGTATTCCTAATGACATTCATTGGATTATTGAAGCACGGTCCGATTGGCAGGTGAGTCTTCTGACTCTTTTATTTCATATCTGCCTGGTTTAGGAAAAAACACCTATGCAAAGAAAAAAAGAGCTAAAAGATTAGGTGTTTGCTATAAATGTGCACGCATGACATGTAATACTCGTTGTCGTTCTTTAGGAATGGTATCTGATAACCGTGAAGATAAAATTAAATTCATTAGGGATGGCATGAGTAAGGAGTCTTTAGATGACATATCATTGACTCTTGAGACGCATCCCAGTGGATATGTGTATCATACAATTCGAATGTTACATACACATTTTCGAAAAGAAAAACAACAATTAAGTCTCGGGAATCTGACTTTAAAAGACCCTGTTTGCCAATTTATAAGAAAATTGGATGGGAAGCTTGTCCATGACTCATAGATGTCATTCAAGCTATTACTATCTGTAAATATTATTATTTCTTTATCTTTAACTAATAATTATGATTTATTTTGTTATTTTCTTTTATTTTCTCCGACAGGATCCATACATTTTGACTTCCACAATTTATTTTACTTTTTAGCTAATAATTTCCATTTGGTAGGTACTAGTGCTATTATTACTCACCATTTTTCAGGTTCTATAAATTCAGCTTGTCATTGCACTCTTGTAGACATCCAGATTAGAGAAAGAAATAAAAAATAAATAAATAAATAAATAAAAATGGAAGCAACTTCAAGAAGACGGGTTATTAACATCTGTGTGTTTTGTGGTACTAGTGTTGGTTATAAACCAGAGTTCGTGAGGCAACACATGAATTGGATAGAGTCATAGCTGAAAGGAATATGCACTTAGTATATGGCGGTGGCAATCTTGGACTAATGGGGTACGTTTCAAGGGCAGTACATGAAGGAGGAAGTCAAGTTTTTGGAATCATCACAAAACCTTTGGCAAAGGCGAATCTGATAGGACCATCAAACAATAGGAATGCATCGTGCCAGGTATGTCTGAACGACTGGTTGAAATGATTAACCATGCTGATGCTTTTATTGCTTTGTCAGGTGGCTTGGGCACGATGGAGGAAATTTTTACAGTGCTATCTTGGGCGAACTTGAACTTACACCAGAAACCAATTAGGCTGTTTAACGTTGATGGATTTTATGACTTTCTTTGTGTGTTCCTTGATGATGCCCGGAGAAATGGGTCCGTGTCAAAGCCTGTAAAAGATATCCTCTTCACTGCCAGGATTGTCCATGATTTAATTGACCAACTATTAGCCTTTGAACCACTAATTGACCCTATCCTTTCCAAGATAAACTGGTCTGATAATGATTGTGGTGAGAAGCGTCGGATAAATCTGGATCTTAACCTTTAACTTTCTTTTTAGATGTAGAATTTCAACCAGCACCTGCTTTCTAAACCCTTCTTCTACTTTTTAGACATTGGGAACAATGTCTCAATTAGGTTTGGGGGAGGGGAATAGTTGATTAGTATCTTATTTTTTTTTTTTGTTGCGTTGTTTTTGCTTGATTTTTAGTCAAAATTTTTCAAAAATTCAAAAAAAAATTAAAAAATAAAAAATATTTTATTTTTGTGTTTTTAACTTGACTAATCAGGTGGAATGATGTTTGAGATAACTGTGTAAGGAATTTCCACTTATGATACGTATCTCATCTTATTTCATAACAAGTTAATTTTTATTTATTTCCTTTTGAATTATTTAATTTGTGAATTCTCCATAACATTGACTAAATTGGATCTTCATATGCTCAGTTGAAAGGTATTATCAACATGCATGGTAACATATGGCCATGAGTTATAATTGAAAAGTTTGTAATATTCAGTGCTCTAGTTTAATTGGAGGAAGCATCTAAAAAAATGATAGAATAATAAAAGAAATTACATCTGAGATCCGAGTAATAAGTCCATATGGGTGTTTTAACACATATTGCCCTAAAGCCAACTGGTTTGGGAGTCACTGGCCCAAAGCTCGATACATGGATTGAAGATGTTACAAAAAAAAATATATCTGAGATCTAAGTAATTAAGTCTGTAAGGGTGTCTTAACACCTAGTGCCCTAAAGCCAACTGGCTTGGGAGTCACTGGCCCAAAGCTTGCTACATGGATTGAAGATGTTATAAATAAATAAATAAATAAATTCATTGCTAAAAAAGTGTGAATTCTGATATAACTTTAGGACAAAAATATTACTCTCTTTTCAACGACACTTATGAATATTATGGGTACAATGATTTGATTAATACCTTGTTGGTTGTGTATATGAAGAATGGTAAAAATAACCGGAGAATTTACTTATTTGGTAATTTAGAAAGAATGAAAACAATTATTAACTTGGATAAGAAGTTTCACTTGTTTAGTCACTAACTTGTTTGATCTTCTTGCTTTTGTGTGCATTTGACATTTGTGGGTATCGTTGTTGTAAGCCCTCACGAGACTACAACTCGTCCACTAGGGACGCCTAGGGGTTTAAAGGCTTGTTGCATATGCTAAATGCAACCGTGATCCCTATGAAAGTGGCTTAGTTTAATTTCATTTTTAAAGTTGTTTATTGCATTTTATTTTATTGTTTTGCTCGAGGACAAGCAAAATGTTAGGTTTGAGGGTGTGATAAGCGGAAAATATATCAATATTTAACGCCCCTTTTACTTAATATTTTGTATAGTTTTTTGAGATTTGTGAATATTTTGATGTGTTTTGTATATTTTGTAGATAAATAAGGTTTCAGGACTCACTGGAATCAAATCAGAGCCAAAACAGCGAAAAAATGGACTAAAGGGAAAAATTTTCATTCCACGTGTCGTGATGCACATGTTCTCTACGTCGTGACGCGCCACAGTCACTGTTCTACCGACACTTGCCATGATGACGTCAGCACAATAATTCAGCCTACCGACACCAAGCATCATTGCTTACGTCAGCATGACGTTAGAGTCGCGACGCGCACAACTTCACGCGTCATGACACCGAGCCAATAATTATGCCAACAGTCACGTGTCATCATCTCGTGAAAGCAGCGTACACGTGTCGAAGTTGTTGGGGTTTTGGGGAAATACCTGGGTTACGCAGAGGAATGCGGGAAAATCAAATTTTCCCATCTCTTTAATTTTTCTTGGGTAATTAAAATAAACTTATTTATTTTAATCACTCAATACTGAAAAGTAGAAACTTTAACCCATAAATCATAATTTCAGCAAATTACCATATAACCCAAAAACTTTCCATTTTAATCATTTTAGTCCTAAGTTATTCAAAACAAGCTTAGGTGATTTCCAATCATAACCAAAATGGTTTGTACATCAAATATACATTAAAAACAGACTTCTGAAAATTTTTCCAGGTTTTTCAATAATTACGGAAATCCCCCAAAACTTTGCATTTTTATCATTTTAGTCCTAATTTGTCAAATACATAATTAGGTGATTCCCAATCACAACCAAAATGATTTATACATGTCAAAATACAAATTTCAATTCAAGAAAACAATTTTTTCAAAATTATCAAGAGGTCCCTCAAGTTTCCAAGAATTACACTTTAGTCCAAATTGGTTCAAAACAATTCAAGTTCAATTCCAATCAATACCAAAATTATTATGCATCATATACACATCATTAATTAACACATATATGAAAAGCCCCAAATTTAGAGTGGGTTATGAACCCTAATTTCTCAAAAATGTCCAAATGGCCAATTAACACCAAATTAATATAATTCAACACTTTAATTCAATCCTTACTACATAAAACAAGTCTCACCACTATGAAACAATTTAAGAATAATTTTAGGTCATTTATGCATGGCTAAGCAACTCTAGAATGGCTACCAAGTTATCAAATAACCAAAGTAAACTTAATAACACTTAATAATCTTCCTTTACAAATACACATGCTAACATCTTTGATTTTATGCTTCAAACAAACTTATTACAAACCCAAGAGAATAGAGAAAACATAACAACATCATATGTTGAAGTCTAAAGGCATAGAAATAATTTTCAAGTAAAGAAAAGTATGAAATTACCTTAATTTTCATGGTTTTCTTCACAAATTCCCTTTAGCTCTTAGGTTTTTCTCTCAACCCTCTTTTTGTAGTCTATTTTTGAAGCCAAAAAGTGAAGCAAAATTGAAAAACTCAAAGCTTAAAGGATAAAGGCATGACCGACTATTAGGGGCAAAATGGGAATTTTGTTTTTGCAAATTTAATCAATATTAAAAATGTTCAAAAACAAGTTGTCAACCATTTTAATTAATATATGCACAAATGTACCAATTACATTTTGTAATATTAAAGTTAAAAGATATTTATATTTAATTAATCTAATTATTTAACAATTAAATAATTAGATAATTACAAATATAAATATCCAAATATATGTATAATATTTACATTAAATATTCCATAATACATATATTTGAGACAAGTGTAAAATACTTCATTTGACAATTAATTAATATAGATTTAATAAAATCAAGTATTTAAATCAAATACACATTAATTAGGAAAAATCCGGAAAAACCCTTAAAGTGTTTATTTATCGTTTAGTCGTTAAACGATCTATAAATAATCAATATTATTTATAAAAGTAGCCCTAGTGCGCTACGAGTACGTTTCATTAGTGAGACTCTCTAGATTCAAGCATATCCGTCACAAAATCCAATTTCGTGTCCATAATCTACCCATCCGTAAATTATGATGACCAGAGATAAACTCGCTGAATCATACAGGTCGAGGTCATCACATAAGTATAATCTCTTCGTCACAGGTATTCGGATTATCCCAGAGATATATATAAAAATGTCAAATCTGTATAGGTATAATCCCGTCGACGATTCTATTAGCCATCTCTTAATAACACTCAGAACTAACTTCTACAGTGTACCACAGGCCCATGGATTTAACATATTGTTAATGCACATTGAATACATATGTTCTGTACATAGAACTGATAGATCCTATCTTGATACGCAGAGGATATCATTAGGACCAGTCCACACCCAACGAACAGGCGGAGGTCTGATCTAAATAGATTGGTGACGTGACTGCCATCAAAGTGTGGAGGATACCTCATACATCCACAGTGGTATCTCAAGTCGAATTCATATTGATGTTGGTGTACCATCTATTAGGAAATCTTTGATGAGTCGTTCAGTGTTTATACACGTCTATACGAGTCTCCTTAGACTCATGGTTCATTGGGATAAACCATCAGACCAAGTCTCGATATACGACGTGTACTGGTCTCAGTGGATTTAATTAACCGACCCATGTTAGTAATCTTGACCAGGAACTTTATTTGATAATATATTTCTGGTAGTGTCACTTCCCAATGTCAATTACAAACTACTTTGTAAGTGCACACTACATTATATATTATCGGGTCTTTGTCTAATATATACATATCACTAAATCATATTTAGTTTCAATCTAATCGTAATTAGATCGAATATGTATATAAAAGACAAGAGGTGCTACCATTAAATAAGTAATATTTTGGAAAAAGACATTGTTCGTATTCATGAATCAGACATAAATACGATCCAGATTGGCACTCCGAGCACCAACCATAACAATTTCTCCCACTTGCTCTAGTGCCAATCTATGGTATCATATACACATCTCAATGTGTATCACATACTCATGCCTCAATAGCTCATTTAGCACTCAAAAGGTATGCAACAACAAGTAAGTTAGCTATAACATATTGAGTTTGTCCAACAAACCCAAAATGTTTCATTTAACTTGCATCATTCATATTTTGTATAACCTAAGTTATACATCAATATGACTCAGATGAGATATCAATATCGTGTTATAACTACAGAATTTTCCAAGTACTTAAGGATCAGGTCCAAAATATTATGCAGGCAACCGCAAGCACAACACCAATATCAAAACTTCTAATTTATAAGGTCACTTTGTAACTTCATAAGTCAAAACTTCATAAATTACAATTAATTCCACTTACTCAGTAGAATCATTCGTGACATGCCCACTGTATCTTTTCTTACTCTTTATGACGTAGACTATCTATCACCATAATTAGACTCAAAACTAATCAGACCCTCGTGGTTGCAGACTATATTTTCCATGAATAAGAAACTCATTATTAATATCTCAAAGATAACAAAGAACATGTTTCAGACACATCCTATATCCTATACCGTATCAAAATAGTTCGTAACAATTATGATTAAATTGATTTCTTTTAGTCGTACATATATAGTATTCATTACATCATCATTTTATGATGCATAAGATTGTTTAGATATTCTAATCAATTTCTCTTGCGAGTAAGGAATCATCATTTACGAAAGATGAATACAATATACAAGAGACACACTAACTGTCAAACAGTTATACTAACTGTCAAACAGTTCGTCTAGCTGTGTCTCTTATTAGATCGTATCTAATGCACGACTAATGAGAGTATCTCACAAGTCTCTTGTTTTATATAATATATAAAAATTTATATCAAATATAACAAAGACTATTCACATTGCTTTCATGGAGAAAAGAAGACTTAGGTAAACCTTTTTACCTCATAAACATCTCATTATTACTTAATAATGATAACGTCATTAAGATATATAACACTAGAAAGAAATATGTACGCTCCCGCTTACCGTACCTGTTGAGTTCTAATATATGTCCCAAGATCAACAAATCAAGCAAGAAAACGCATGAATACACAACATAGGAGGTGCGGAATATACTCACAATGGTCGGTTTTGATGCGAAGAAGAACACAAGCCATTTTCGTCCTCCAATGAGTTCGGCAGTAGCTCTCCTTGACAGTGGGCTGCTCGTTTTGGGCGGTTTTCCTCCTTGTTCATTCGGCCATGGATGTCACCATTGAAGCTCCAAGCTTCAAGCTTTTCCATGCTCACAAATTCGTTTCCCTATCACCATAATATAACCCTAGGTGTGCTAGCACTTCTTCATCTTCTTGCTTCTCTATTGCTCGGTCAAACCAGAAGAAAAAGATGAAGAATCGGCAGTGAAGCCGTGAAGAAAGAAGAGAAAAGAGAGGGAGAGGAAGAGTTGCGTGAAAGAGAGAGAGAGAAAAGTAAAAAGAAATAAAATTGTAAAAGTTTTTATAATTTCTAAAATTAAAAACCATTTACCAATTCTTTTTTTACTTTTCATTAAATACTAAAGTCAAAAATTAAAAAGCAAGAGTTGCTTTTTCAACTTCTACTTTTCCTTTAAGTCACATCACATCACTTTAATAAAGTGACATGTTGTCAAGTCACATCACTCAAAGTGACAATTGATTTGACAATTGACGCGACTAGTGATTTGACGCTTGATGTGACTTGCGTGCCGCACTCGAATTCGAAATGCGAATGCGCTCGCAATCACTCTCGGGCTCGGTTCGCTAATTCCAAATTAACGAATTTTCCGTCACGTCGTAATTAAATGATTACGCCTAGCGAATTCACTATTCACGTCGCTAACGAATTAATTCTAAATTAATTCGTTCGCCCGAATTAAAATCTAATTTTAATTTCACGTCGAAATCCAATTTCTAATAATATATCAAATATATTATTTTATCGATTAATTCCAAATTAATCGTTCTCTCTCTTTAAACGATATTTTATCCGAGATAAAATATCTCCGTAATTAATCCCAGATTAATTTTCTCTCTCTAGAAATTAATCTTCTCTCTTTACTAATTAATCCTAGATTAATCAAAGTGCGGGTTATACATCATCGGTGAATCTTCAGGAAGCGACCCATGAGATCTCCGGATATGTTGGCAGTAAATACGGTCGTCGGACTATCCGAACACGTAAGTACCTCGTACTACGTTTATACCGATTTACAAGACAAGGTTGGCTTCTAGCAAAGCGTCATGCCTACCCAATTCTCCAGAAATATTCTTACAGGAATATATAGATCTGTATCAAGCGTAGTATACCGTAGTATTGTGTATATCAGCCCAGTATCGGATAGTCACGTGCCAGGGTGGGGCTGGATAAGTGTCTGCCCCGTCCGAAGCACATGTCGGATGTCTGGTAACTAGTCTCTATAATCGGATATACATGACCTTGTCATAATATCTCGATGGCTGGCCAGCACTTAAGAGCACTAATACCGTATCCTGCGTGACATCATCTCCACTATAACTGAAGTGATACTTCCGTCTCGACATCACACCCAATACACTACGACTCTCTGATAAACCCAGAAGCGGTGTACGCAGAGCCGGTTGAAGCCCTGTACCACCAAGACCAAAGTCTACCGATTATCGCAAGTATTAGCGATGCAAGTCTCAGGTTAAGACTATACACACCTACCTTGATTTCGGCCTCCCATAGACACATAGTCATAATACCACAATGGGATTCCGAGGGGTCTATCCAGAGCGAAGCTGTTTCCCGATTCTCCATCGGTGAAACACGACCTCCTATCGCACTTGCATAAATATCCAATACTTAAATATATGAGAACTATGCCGGTGTGCCCTCACAACGCGCACAAGTGCAATACTAGCCTATTCCGCATTATCGATGTCATGTCTCGATAATACTCCGGCTAGGGATATTTAATGATTAATCCTTCGTGGACTGATACTGTCTCATATCATCTCAATCCAGGAACTAATCATATGGACCTCTCTTCATTTATACATATATGGTGATCTAATCACAAATGATGAGAGTGTAATTTCCTTGTCACATAGTTAATTTCTACAACAACACCGTGATCTGTACAAATAGTGACGCTATGGGTCATATTATCCAACAATCTCCCACTTGGCACATAGCCAGTCACTCGAGTGTCTAACACCCGAACTATGTACGGTTCGCTCAAATTGCTGAGGAAAGGGTTTCGTCAGCGGATTTGCGTAATTATCTTTTGACGCGATTTATACGATCATCACATCGCCACGATGTATGATCCGAACGAATCAGATAAATATAGAAGTATATATCTGGATCGTCGATGAGACCATTAATTCTTTAGCCTATGCTGATGCCTAGCTCAGCTGCTAACAGAACTATATCTAATCTAATTAGATTTATTATCGATCCAAATGGCTTCTATTGCTGCCTCAGCTGCAGCAATAATCCGCATTTGTTGTTAATTCGGCAACAGTTATCTTGCTCGGAATATTTCCAGCTTACTTCTCGTTATTCAAACTTTATAGTACCGCAGTATTTACCGGTTTGGAAACTTGCAGCAGTGATCCTAGTCACTTCAAGTTCTCCATCTCCATAGTTTAAGACAACATCTTTATTTCTCTAAGATACTAATAGATGTCCTTAACTTCAATCCAATGACTATCACTTGGATTGTCCCTATTGTGACTCCATATGCTCAAAGCGTATGAGACACCAATACAAGTACATTTTAAATGTACAATTTCCAGAGAGTGTTAACAACTCCAAATCTATCCCTTTAGATCTTTATTCCTTGAATAAAGGTGTTACTCCCCAGAATTTCATGGAGAATTTCTTATGAAAGCCAAGCTTTCACCGATTGTTTTATGGGAATTTCATTATCAGTGCTCTCCCACTAACCCTCCTTATATACACAAGAATTATTTCGTTTTGAGTCAAATCATAAACCACTATGTTTATATCAAAACGTCAGTTCCAAGAACCTTATGCTTGTTTCAATCCAAACATGGATCGAATAACCTGCAAACCTTGTTTGTCGGTTTACAAAATCGTCAGGATGTTGTAAGCATCCTCCAAAGGTTTCCTTTTCAGGAAAGCGATTTTGATCTGCAACTGACACATTTCATAAATGAAATATGCAGTTATCAACAAGCATCTTCAAAATGGATTTACCATGGCAACAGGTAAGAGGTTGAACCGTTATTAACACAATGTTGATAACGATACCTTTCCGTCAAAAGCCCGGCTTTGTACGTTGGTATGTTGCCATTCATGTATGTCTTCCTTGAAGACGTTTAATGTACCAATAGGCACAATGCCTTGTGGTACAACAACTAGTATCCAAAATAGTTGTTATACATAGAATCCATTTCGGATTCATGGCACTTTGCCATAATAGGGAGTCGATACCTCGTATCACTTCCTCAAAACGTAGTCGGCGGATATACCTTCATAAGATTGACATCTTTATGAGGTTAGATCAGAAACCCATACCCTAGGTCGTTTTCTGACTATCTCTGATCTACGCGGTTCTTGTGTACTCGAAGATTAATGGTATAGATTCATCATAGATGAACTATTTGTGTTCCATTAAGGATTTCGTGCCTTGAACAGTATTACTCTGATTTTCATCGAGTATCACTATCCTCCCACTGACCACTGCATATCGGTATTCCTCTCAGGAAAAACCGCATGGTGAGCAACAATCACATTGTTCTCATGTGAGATTTATAAGTACTATACTTATGGTTTCCCTTAGGATAACCTATATTGGCACTTATCCAATTTGGGTCCTTAGTTTGGTATTATCCAAACATATGCCTAGCATCCCAAATAGTCAGGAATGAGAAACCCGGTTTCTTTCTCGTTCATATCTAATATGTAATCTGTCAAACAGATTATTATGGAACTTTATTCTAAATAAGTTATTGCACTGTTAAAACTTATCCGTTGAAGGAAATAGTAGCTCAGAGCGACTTATGATTAGCCTTATCATGTCTAACATGATTTGGTTAATCCGTTCGGACACACCGTCACTTGACGTGTTCCGGGAGGAGTCCTCATTTGAAAGAATACTATACTCTTTCAAGTATATAAGAAACTTATTGTTTAAGTATTTTCCATTACGGTCTTACCGTGACGGTATAATACTATAGCCGATCTGTTTGTCTATTTCGTGTCGAAACTCTAAAAGTTTCTGATTTGTGTTCTTCAAAAGAAACACATAACCATAACGTGATGCCACATCCGTTAAGGTCACGAATTATTCATGTTCACATCTAGCCTAGCTAGATATGGGCCCACTAACTTCACCATGAATAGGGCTAACAGATCGGTGTGGCCCTTTTACTATTACTAAGTAAATAGTATTTTAGGTACTTTACCTAATAAACTAGATTCGCAGACCTTATTTGAATAGTCAAATCAGTCCTAGTATCCACTCTTCAAAAGTGTGGATATACGAGTCTTGTATAATTGTGTCCCAGACAACAATGCCACAAATAAGTCTCTATTGATCAAATCAATTTGAGCTATTTATTTGTCAATTTATATGTTTGAGATTTTAATTATATTCAAAATATAAATTCTGTTATTCACATCTAATGTGTTTATCTCAGTATCATCTTTATATAATAAAACACTTTAGTGTTCTAGAATATAAAGGTTTATCCGCAACGGTTAAAACACTGATATAGAGATAATGTTCTAATCAAACTAGTTACACTATAACAGTTCCTAATTTAAGTACACACCCGAAGGGTAGTTCCTAAACTTAGGTATCTACGGTCGAAACAGCGACTTTTGTCCCGTTTCCGATTCGCAGAGAAATCTCGGCTTGAAGTCAGTATCCAGCTCATAGCGGAATCTGAATCAACATCAATACATATATTTTATGTACCACACTAAGTATTTAAAATCCAATTTCAATACTAGTAGTGAACATAACTTTGACAAATATTTTTAAAGTTAGAGCCTCGCCATTTCTTTAATTCCTTCGTGTCTTCCATATTCAAATGGTAGTCACTTTGGGATATGTCAATTATCCTTTCAATATTTCAGAAACCTTAGGCCAAGCCTTGGGTTCTTAGAATATCGAAACGATGTGCACCTCGTGCTACATGCCCAATTGCAAACTTTGACTTTATCTCCTCTAGAATAGTCAATTAATTCTCCAAGAATTATAAATTGCAATTTTAATACTTCTTAAATCTAAAATTAGATTTATGACAAGTATATTAAATTAAGCATTAAAGTCATCATCACATAAATCTTCCAAAGATTTTATGCTCTACTTATTTTGCTTAAATTTGGGCTTAAGGTATAATAAGTTATTTTATCAAATAAAGTACCTATTATTTATTCCCATTTGAAAATTAAATTATTTAAAATATTTTAATCCCAGATTATATTTTAAATATCCAACTTTTCAATTTTATCTTGATTACAATAGTCCAACTATTAATCAACGATTAGTGGTACTATATATATTATAATGATTATAATAGTCCAACTATATAATCAAATATAATCCAAATTAATTAACCTCAATTACATTGATTACTATAATCCAATTATAAAATCAACTGTAAACTGAAATTAATTAATTCAAATATATTGATTAATATAATCCAATTATATATAATCAAATATAATACAGTCCAACTGTTTATTAAAACAACAATTTAAATATTAGTCCAACTAACATTTAATCTAACGACGAAATAATTTGAATGAGTGCGTATGGCGAGTAATTGAACGAGTATTGCAAATTCAATTCTTGCCTCCCACTATTTTTCGGCGAGCCTCTAACCCTCTGTCGAGTACTCGGGAAACCGTGTTTCCTAGTGGGCTAGGATCCCGTTAAATATCACACAATCTTGACTTTGGCCAACAAATTGTATGATAATTAACTAGGTAGATCTCGAAGATCAATTGGATCTCATCCAATTCCTAGATCCAGTAGGCGGATATCTAAATCCTAAACATATATCTTATATATGCCAATACATCCAATGTATTACCTAACCTTTTTCCTCTGAATCAACTAAGCCTTGGCTTTGGCACAACAAACTTAGTGATCCCAGTCAAGTGTGACCCATTGACCATGGAAAGCTTCGTAATCAATGTCGATGGACAAGAAGTGGTCTTGACTTTGGCCAACAAACCACAACTTGGACAAGACACCGATATGGAACAAAGCTCTCGTGATTCAAACACATCTTCGACGGACAAAGGGCTTGACTTTGCCAACAACCCAATGCCAATCTCGGATCTTGAGTAAGAATCACTCAATGGAAGGAAAAACTTGATATTGAACGAGGGTTTTTCGCGTGCAATTGGCTACCAATTTATTATCTTTGTTAAGGTCTCATCATCATACACCCTTAAACATGCATTCTAAACATAATAAAGTGCATATGAAATAAAATAATAATGATATGCGGATGGATACTTTACATTGATCCTAGATCAAATCTCTCATTTTCTCTCTCCAAAACTAGCACATGTACTTACTTCTACCCGTTACACTACACTTCTAAAGAAACCTCATTTACATTGAGGGGAATAGGTGAGAAGAGAATACAAGAGTATAGAGGTGATAAGGCTGGACACGCAGGTCCAATTAATAAATCAAATTTATTACAATTTCCAAAATTATCCCACCCAACTAATATCCATCGATATACATTATTCATGCATCGCAACCATGTATTCATACAAGCATGTTATCAATCAATCAAATCCAATTAATTAATCTGATAATTAGTGATCATCCAATGTTCAAACAACGATTTGATTTTTGCTCGAGTCAAACTCGTTTTGCGAATAGTACTCAAAGTACGAATTCTTGAATTAAATTAAACTACATAATTAAATCCAATTTAATACGCATTTAATTCTAATTCACTATTAATTCCCAATTAAATATTACACTTTTATTAACGAACCTTTACGACTTAAATTCCAAATTTAATCGCAACGGGTCTCAAAGCCGAATTAACATCTAATGTTTATTTAATTAAAGTCCAATGGGCTTTTAATTATTTTATAAGGCGTGGACTTTTGGTCAACTCGGGTCAAACCGAAGAACCAAAATCCAATCGGGAGTTACCCCATAAGCCTTTAAATTAATTTTGGCCCATTAGGCCCAATTAAATAATTAAGGTCCATTAAGTCATAATTGGACTTTATGGATGCGGTTTAGGCCCAATTGGATCCAACCAAATTTGCCTAAACTCAACTTGTTACAACAAAGCCCAAAAAGCCCAATTACAACCTAACAAGCCCAATTTCCAAAATCAAGCCCAAATTAATTAACTTATAAAATTCCAAATTTCACAATTAATAACCTAAGTGTAATACACAATCAATTACCCAATTAACATTTCTAAAACATCAATTAGCCTAATTAATCATGCCTTTAACAACCAAATAGTGTCCAACACAATTCAATTAAAATCAAACCCAATTTACATGCTTTCAAGTCTCGGCAATTAGGGGTTTTTCAATCCGATTCGGTTTCAATCCAATTGAATCCACAATCATCATTTCCCAAATCAATTCAATTCATCCAATGAATTAAAACAAAAAATCACAATGAATTTCATGTTCATTAAGATTCGGCAAGCCACTTTAAAAGGGAAAAAAATGTTCCAAATCAATTCAATCCAATTGAACTTCAAAACAACATTACCCAATTGTTTTAAGTCATCCAATGATCAAAAAACAAATTAATTCCAAGACATTAGGGTTCTTCCAATTTCGGTCATGCCTCCAATTTGGGGAAAATTGATCCAATCCAATTTTCTTGAAATTGATCACACACAATCTCAATTAAACATGTTTTAAGCATACTTAAACATCCAATTTAATTAAAAACATGCTCAAACACATTTTACCCAATTTCAAGTTACATGTTCAACCTAAAGAATTGGGGAAAATTGATCCAATCCAATTTTCTTGAAATTGATCATGCACAACTTCAATTAAACAACATACAAGCATATTTAATCAATCAATTCAACCAAATCATGCTTCAATTGATTTTACCCATTTGTCATGCCCAAAATTTGGGGAAAATTGAATCCAATCCAATTTCATGAAATTGATCACACACAATCTCAATTCATCAACATACAAGCATACTTAATCAATCAATTCAACCAAATCATGCTTCAATTGATTATCCCCAATTTCAAACCCTAAAAGTTTCATGCTTTGATAATAGCTCAAGATACCATTGTTGAGTTCTAATATATGTCCCAAGATCAACAAATCAAGCAAGAAGAAAACACATGAATACACAACATAGGAGGTGCGGAATATACTCACAATGGTCGGTTTTGATGGGAAGAAGAACACAAAGCCATTTTCGTCCTCCATTGAGTTCGGCAGTAGCTCTCCTTGACAGTGGGCTGCTCGGTTTTGGGCGGTTTTCCTCCTTGTTCATTCGGCCATGGATTGTCACTTGAAGCTCCAAGCTTCAAGCTTTTCAATGCTCACAAATTCGTTTCCCTATCACCATAATATAACCCTAGGTGTGCTAGCACTTCTTCATCTTCCTTGCTTCTCTATTTGCTCGGTCAAACCAGAAGAAAAGATGAAGAATCGGCAGGTGAAGCCGTGAAGAAAGAAGAGAAAAGAGAGGGAGAGGAAGAGTTGCGTTAAAGAGAGAGAGAGGAAAAGTAAAAAGAAATAAAATTGTAAAAGGTTTTTATAATCTAAAATTAAAAAACCATTTACCAATTCTTTTTTTACTTTCATTAAATACTAAAGTCAAAAATTAAAAAGCAAGAGTTGCTTTTTCAACTTCTACTTTTCCTTTAAGTCACATCACATCACTTTAATAAAGTGACATGTTGTCAAGTCACGTCACTCAAAGTGACAATTGATTTGACAATTGACGCGACTAGTGATTTGACGCTTAATGTGACTTGCGTGCTGCTGCACTCGAATTCGAAATGCGAATGCCGCCGCAATCACTCTCGGGCTCGGGTTCGCTAATTCCAAATTAACGAATTTTCCGTCGCGTCGTTAATTAAATGATTACGCCTAGCGAATTCACTATTCATGTCGCTAACGAATTAATTATAAATTAATTCGTTCGCCCGAATTAAAATCTAATTTTAATTTCGCGTCGAAATCCAATTTCTAATAATATATCAAATATATTATTTTATCGATTAATTCCAAATTAATCGTTCTCTCTCTTTAAACGATATTTTATCGAGATAAAAATATCTCCGTAATTAATCCCAGATTAATTTTCTCTCTCTAGAAATTAATCTTCTCTCTTTACTAATTAATCCCAGATTAATCAAAGTGCGAGTTATACATCATCGGTGAATCTTCAGGAGGAAGCGACCCATGAGATCTCCGGATATGTTGGCAGTAGTAAATACGGTCGTCGGACTATCCGAACACGTAAGTACCTCGTACTACGTTTATACCGATTTACAAGACAAGGTTGGCTTCTAGCAAGCGCCTTGCCTACCCAATTCTCCCGAAATATTCTTACAGGAATATATAGATCTGTATCAAGCGTAGTACACCGTAGTATTGGTATATCAACCCCAGTATCGGATAGTCACGTGCCAGGGCTGGGGGTGGATAAGTTGTCTGCCCCGTCCGAAGCACATGTCGGATGTCTGGTAACTAGTCTTCTATAATCGGATATACTGACCTTGTCATAATATCTCGATGGCTGGCCAGCACTTAAGAGCACTAATACCGTATCCTGCGTGCATCATCTCCACTATAACTGAAGTGATACTTCCGTCTCGACATCACACCCAATACACTACGACTCTCTGATAAACCAGAGAAGCGGTGTACGCAGAGCCGGTTGAAGCCCTGTACCACCAAGACCAAAGTCTACCGATTATCGCAAGTATTAGCGATGCAAGTCTCAGGTTAAGACTATACACACCTACCTTGATTTCGGCCTCCCATAGACACATAGTCATAATACCAATGGGATTCCGAGGGGTCTATCCAGAGCGAAGCTGTTTCTCGATTCTCCATCGGTGAAACACGACCTCCTATCGCACTTGCATAAGTATCCAATACTTAAATATATGAGAACATGCCGGTGTGCCCTCACAACGCGCACAAGTGCAATACTAGCCTATTCCGCATTATCGATGTCCTGTCTCGATAATACTCCGGCTAGGGATATTTAATGATTAATCCTTCGTGGACTGATACTGTCTCATATCATCTCAATCCAGGAACTAATCATATGGACCTCTCTTCATTTATACATATATGGTGATCTAATCACAAATGATGAGAGTGCAATTTCCTTGTCACATAGTTAATTTGTACAACAATTACCGTGATCTGTAACAAATAGTGACGCTATGGGTCATATTATCCAACAATACCATCATAAATGAATTCTCTATGTTTTGATAGAATCATACAATCAACTGTAATCAAAATTAGAGAATATGATTTCCGAAAGAATTACCGAGTCTACAATACGCTCTCTAAGCTAGTATATCAAACTGTTATATTAGCAGAATACAAACTCCAGGGCCATTCTAGAATGAACTCTTCAAACAAAGAAATCACAATCGATCTCTTATTCGAAGAAATCATTCAGGAACGCCACTTTGCATTCTTTAGCCAAAATATATAGTTTAATATCAACATTAACCAACAGATCTTTAATTGTTCAATTAGAACGACTCGAGACAAGTTTCCTTAGAATCTACAATAGATTACTGAGTATAATTTTCTCACTGTCATACTATAAAAGTCAAACCTTTAATAAGCTCATTTTGCTTTTGCTGCACAAACTATATGCACAATTTATGAATGATTCACAACGAAAGCTCAATCAAGTTCAAAACTTGATCATAGTAGCTATGAACAATCTTAAATCTATGATTCATTGCTAACTTCCGAAATCGATATCAAATATCGCTCCCACTATAAGTTATAGGAAAATTTTCTTCGATAAGAAAACAACAGAACTGTTAAGTATCAAATACTTTGTAAATGATTCTGACATCCTATTGGACTTATTTGGAAGCTGTCAAAGGGACTTTCAATCTTATTAATTACGTAGTTCCACTTATAGTTTATCACTCTCACAATTAACTTCAATAAGTCAAGTCTTTTCTACAATCGTTAACATCTAATGTTACAACACCAAGTAATAAAAAAGTTTTATTACTCGAGATCGTAGAAAGATATTCTATCAAATAAAATAAAATATTCTATTGAATAGAATAAATGATAAACTTTTGCTTGTACCTCCAAGACGTAAGTACTTTCAATTATATAACTATTATACAAAAGAAAGATTCAAATCTCAAACTTTTCAAGAGTCGAATTTTCTCTCTATACATATCATATACGTAACTGTAGAAATTAATGGAACATTAATTAAAAAGATGAATTAGTATTACTGGAGCATATCCCCAAGGGTATTTAAATTAATTTGGTAACACTCAATATCAAATGAATCAAATTATAGAAGATTTGATTTCTCCCACTGACCAATTCCATCACGATGGAATCGTAGAAAAATAATATTGAGTAAGAATCATATTCTTTTAATAACCTTAGAGAACTAATTGCCATAAATTCATATGTTTGATCATATCACATATTTTTGAACAATTCAAAGAATCACGATGAATTTTAATGATATAGTTTTCAAATCGAATATCTTTGAACCAGTCAAAATATTCTATTCGTGTTTCATCAGAACACTGCTAGTCGTTTTAAAATATGTAATAATTGTTTATAAAGAAAAAGTAACTATCTAATAGTCACAAGTTCTGATATCAAATATCAAAATAATCATTAAATAATATTTAAAATAATTGATAGGAGATCCAATATCAAATACCTATAGTTGTCGTATTGTGAAAATCGATATTTCCTTTACACAACTATACGCATCTCCTTTCTTTAGCTTTAATTTGCCTTCAACTATTCACAACAATTGCAATAATTGATTAGCAAACTGTGTCAGACACATCACCTCTAAAGGTCACTTAAAGCCAAGAAACGTCATTATCAAGATAAACAAATACCTAATGGGGTTTTCTTAATGCCAGTCAAGAATCTCAAGACATGAATTAATTCACATCAATTCTTACTGCATAAGAAACTATCCTTTTAGAAAAATATATCCTAAAACGGATATGTATTTAGATTACCTAATTGACTTAGTAACTAAGTCACTAACCATCTTGATTTTTAAGAAAATCGGAACAACAATTTCCCGATGGTTTTAACTAATCTAACATATCCAAGTTTACTCTAAATCTAGAATCTATTTTATAAATCTACAACCATAAGGAATGTCAGAAAATATATATAAATAATATGCATGTAGTGGATTATAAATTTTAATTCTATCAACACAATAGAATAAAGGAAACATAAGAGCAATTTTCATAATATTACACACTTCTTTAATTATGGAATTTTAAACCAAGCAGTGTTTCCCACTATTTTACATAATGCTGTAATCCACAACGGAAAACAGAATCCAATAATTAAATTGAATTTCATAGTGAGATGTGGACCCCATTAATATATTTCGACTCATAACTTTGGCACGTTCTCGCCTACATATATTCATTAGGTAGACAACTCATTGTCAATCACTCACTAATGACTCCTAGGTTCCGGTCCTGGTCGTTTCTCATTGTGACAGCTTTGACACGTTCACAAAGAGGCGTACCAAGGTTAAACTTGTCAATGATAAATTCAAGATACTTACGTAGTCCTGACAGCTTTGGCAAGTTCAGGATTTCCGCTTTCGTTTGAATTTATCCAGTATCACATATACATTCGGTATGGATAAATTTCTATCAACTACACATTCACTGCTTTGGCACTTTCTCAGATGCAGCCATAGAACAGATATCCAAAAAAAATCGTATTGACAAGACGGACCAAGAAATATGCATCCAATACAAATTACTTTAAAATCTTATTTAAATGGGGATTTTTCCGCAAAGATGTTAAGTATTTAATTTAATTGAATTAAATAAATACAAGCACGCATAAAGTAAAGACAAAATTAAACATTGAATTTAAAGGCATATTCATATCATGTGTTGAGGTTCAGACCTGCCCTGATACCATTTTTGTTAGGGTTTTGGGGAAAAGACCCGGGTTACGCAGCGGAATGCGGGAAAATCAAATTTTCCCATTTCTTAAATTTTCTTGGGTAATTAAAATAAACTTATTTATTTTAATTACTCAATACTCAAAAGCAGAAAATTTAACCCAGAAATCATAATTTCGGCCAAATTACCATATGTTAGGGATATGCCCATATACCCAACTTGTGGATGGGCTATATGTACATGTATGTGCAATATTTTCATTAATTAATGAAATGGCAATCTTTATTATACGTGTCTTACATAAATTATATGAATCATCAAATATTGTAATAAAGCCCTTGGAGTAATAAGATGATGGCTTCCACGCTTTTGAGAATCATTACTCTAAACATTCATAGTCATAGTTTTTTAAATAATCTGGGCGTTCACAAAGCGAAGAGACTAGCGTGATGATATGATCTGCCCTTAAGTGGGGTAGCCGATCTCATAGGCTACTAGCGGAGATCCGTCCGCTTGGTGTATCACATGGATACATGAGTTGCTCGTATCCATCGAACTAACCGCTGAAAGTTTCACATGGAGTGTTTATCCCATGTGTTGTGAGAACTTTCATGTATCGATTGTATGACTAGTCCTTAGATTTGAGGTCTTTACAATCTTATGTGTGGATCAAATGATTTTGACATTCTCCTTCCCGGATCAAAAGATCTGGTCATATGGGTATGATTGGGTCATTTGTTGAAACACGTGAAGTTTGTAAAGATACAACAGAGAATTGCCACTCCCTCGGATAATATTTTCTTATAAGAGTAGTATTCTAGTTTGCGGGTTGATATGTGTGATCAGTGTTTGAGACTGTGGCCGCAGCGGAAGAATCATTTGAGATTCTTGGGTTAGCACGATTCATGACACTATCAACATCATGCCTTTGACTATATGGGAAGACATTTTCCATTATCCTCGGTCAAACGGTGGGGATACAGTGAGGCGAGGGACCGTATCATATGTAAATCACATACACATAATGGTTATATATTTTTCCTTCTCATATGGGGGCCTTGGCATGTTGCTAGATGTCAACCTTGGTCATTGAAATCGAACGACCATCTGATCGGAGGATAATTTTATGTTCGATTAAATTATCATGATTCATTTCATGTCCAACTTGAAGGGGAACTCAAAAGGTCACACACACAACAAAGTCGAAATCAATGGTTAACAGTTCACAGTACAAATTTAACACACATATATGATTGCTGTAGGAATTGTTCATAAAGGTTCAATGTGTTTAATTATTGAACAGATCATTTATAAGGTTCCAAAGTGGCTTAGGATTGGTGAATGACGATAGGGGACTTTGGGAATGGGAAAAAAATAACAAAAAAAAAAACGTGAATAGTAAGTTTATTTTATTTGTTTTGAATTCCAATTCGGCCCAAACCTTATTAGGGTTTTATAATAATCATTAAAACCACTATATTAAGATCCAATGGCTAAGATTTAATTAGCATTTATCCCACATCGGATTCTTTATTAATTTTGTTGTCTTTGGAGCACCTATATAAACCCAAGGAATTCTTTACAATTTTTACACCAAAACATTTCATATCTTAGGTTTATATAAGTGAGCAACTCTAAATTTTAAGAGTATCCCACTGATTTTGAGGATCCTTAAGTCTAATTGACTAGAGGAATCTCAAGTTAAAAGTTTTGAGGTATTTGCCTAGGCTAGCACCAACGGCAAAATACCCGTGCACTTAAGGCGTATCTTTGCCGTTGAGTTTTGGCTTTGGTGTGTGCACCTTTGGAGGCCACACACTTGGGTGGCTCTTTGAATGTGGAAGAGCTTGCTGAGTTCGAGAAAAGCTTGTAGATTGGAGGAGTACTGGAGGAGTCTTCGGTTCAAGTTAGTCTTTTTCTTTCTTTAATTTTATTAGAGTTTTTATGATAGTTAGCATGTTTAAGTTTATGTTCATTGCATGTTTTATGAGTTTTTATGCTTAGAATATATTGTAACATGCCTAGGCTTGTAGAATAATCAAAACAAATGGGTCTTGGGCAAAAGGATAGCAGCATCATAATTTTTTATTTTCCACTTCGCACTCGCGGCCGCTTCCCAACAGTGGTATCAAAGCACCGTTTTTGTTTTGATTAGTTCTCTCTCATTTGAACTCAAAATTGGGTGTGTAAAAGCTCGTTGGAAATCTAACACCCTGAACTTACTTTTAGGCACAAGTTTTGCATGATTTGGTTAAGATTTGAATTGTGAAATTTCATTTAAAGTTAACACATCTGTAAAAAAATATGAATAGTAAATTTATTTGATTAGTATAAAATGCAATATCATAATTAAATATTAATCAAAGTTATTTAATGCCTAAAATAATTCCAACATATTAAAACTCATATGCTTGATGATTCTATGTATGATTAGAATTGGCATGATTATTTTAGGATGCAAGCATCTAGAGACTTTCTAAGGAAATAGAGAGTGTATTGCTATCCCTTAGCTAAGTAATTATTCAGTGATGAATATAGAGATTTATTTCCTTTAAGACTAATAAATATAAATCACTTGTTTATAATAAAAGACATTATAAAATATACAAGTGGGGTGGAACCAAGGCGTTAATAAAACTTTCCAAACTAAAGTTAATTTAACCAAAGCTATTACTAGAGTTAGATAATGATTTGGTGTCTTCCTTCACTCACTACCTTTTTATAGCCAAAAGGAAAAGCTGTGAAGACATCAAGATAATTATTTACTCAAAGCTTACCTTAAAGCATATTTAAAGTGTTGGACTAATTTGGAGGATCTATTGTTTATTCCTGTCACCAAGGTAATAAGAGCCTAAGAGGTAAGGGTATTTAAGAGAGTTCGCTCCACCCTCCATCTGGGGAATTTTCAATGGAGGAATCCATTTGACAGTTATTCACTTAAACTTGCTAAAATCCTAAATAATAATTTAAGTCTAAAATTTGCCTCACATTGTAAAGTATAGACCCAAAGGGCTTAAACCGTATTGGCATGACTAGGCTTTACCAAACTGACCAATACCAATTTGTCCCCAAATCGTACTATTGACAATGGTTTGACTTTTCTGAGTCATAAGACGCAGCGACCCTTAGGCGTGGTCTTATAACTTAGTGGCAAAGATTGGGTGTCCACAAGGACTAGCATAAGTTATGGCATGTTTGATTGCCCAACCCAATGATCAAGGAATTGTGATTTATATCATAAATTGGTTGGGAACCTACCTAATTATCGTATTTTATAACGACCGGCCCTAGTCGGAGTTGTGAAATGATGATAATGGGATCCTTGCCCACAAGAAATCCATCATATTGGGGTTGATGCGATTTGCTTAAAATTTTAAAATAATTGAGTGGGAGCAACTTCATAATATTAAAAGTCCATGTTATTATGAAATATTAATGAAAACATATTCCTTATTTTAACATTCTCTCTTAACAGGTGGGTTAAAATATTTCACAAACATTCAAATGGCAAAGAGAATATCATTTTGTTCCATCATTGATGAGCATAAGCTCAAAGGGGACAACTACAATGACTGGTTTAGAAACCTTAAAATTGTCTTACGACAAGAAAAGATTTTCTATGTTCTTGAAAGACCATTTCCCCCTGAACCCATAGAAGATGCTGACCAAAATAGATTTGATGCTTGGAAGAAACACGTCGATGATGATGAGCAAGCAGTTTGCATAATTCCTGGCTCTATGTCGGACGAACATTAGAAAGCTCACGAAGATATGGATGCTCAAACCATCATCTTTCACTTGAATGAGTTGTATGCAACTTCCGTTCATACCGTGAGATTCCAAGTGTCATGTGCCTTATTCCAAACAAGGTATAAGGAATGATCTGTTAGTGGACATGTACTTAAGATGATTGGCCACATTGAAAAATTGGCCGACCACGGGTTCATAATGGATCATAAGATAGGTCACGATCTAATTCTTCAGTCCTTAAAAAAGACTTCTCTAACTTTATTATGCAGTTTCATCTGTCTAATAAAGAAGCTACTTTAGCAGAATTGCACAATCTGATAAAGCAAGCAGAGAAGTACTTGAAACCGAAGCTTAAAACCTTTGTCATGTTTACGGGTACGGACCTGAAGCCACGAGGCCCAAAGTAAATTAAGGGCAAGGCCAATGCTTCAGATCACCTAAAGCCCAATGGTAAGGTGGAGAAGAAAAAGGGAATGGGAAATGTTTCTTTTGTAGAAAGAATGGTCATTGGAAGAAAGACTGCAGATCCTTGAAAGCCAAGGAAGTTAGGGAAGCCCAAGAAGCCCAATGCTTCAGGTATGTTGTATATGATTGAACTATATTCTTAAAAATCTGAACCTTCTACTTGGGTGCTTGACATCGGTTGTGGGACTCACTTGTGTAACAATGTGCAAGGCCTGAGAAACAGTAGGAGACTCCGTCATAGGGAGGTTGACTTACGCATGGGTAATAGAGCAAAACTGGTTGCATTATGCGTGGGGACTTATTCATTAGTTTTGCCGAATGGTTTAGTTTTAGACTTACAAGATTGTGTTTATGTACATTCTCTAGTAAAGAACATCATTTAATTTCTTCTTTATGTAATAAAGGCTTTGCATGCCTAATAATTGTAATGAATGTTCTATTTATTTCAATAAAATAAAATATGGTGATGGTATTTTGAATAATGGTATCTATGTCTTACAAACTAACAAAGAATGTTCAACCTCTAATATGTATAATGTTAACTCGAATAATCTCAATGAATCACTTCTATGGCACAGTCGCTTAGGTTATATCAATGAAACAAGATTAACTAAGCTACATAAGGATGGGTATTTCAGACCCTTCAAATATAAACCTTATGGAACTTGTGAGTCTTGTTTACTTGGTAAAATGACCAAATTACCCTTCAAAGGTAAAAGACAGCGTGCAGCGGAGACATTAGAACTCATACACTATGATGTATGCGGACCAATGTTAGTCACCGCTAGAGGTTGATTTACTTCATTACCTTTATCGATGATTACTCGCGATATAGGTATGTGTACCTTATGCGGTACAAATCTGAAGCCTTTGAGAAATTCAAAGACTTCAAAGCTGAAGTAGAAAACCAGCTTAATAAAAGTATTAAGTCACTAAGGTCTGACCAAGGTGGTGAATTCTTAAGCGATGAATTTCAAGATTACTTGAGAGAAAATGGCATTGTTTCCCGTGGACACCTCCGGGAACTCTACAACATAATGGGGTCTCCGAAAGGAGAAATTGGACATTATTAGATATGGTCCGATCAATGATGCCAGACACGGATCTACCTCTTTCATTTTGGAGTCTTGCTTTAAAAACTGCAACACTACTACAAAACCAAGTTCCTTCCAAGATTGTTAGTCAAACACCATATGAGTTATGGTATGGGAAACGTCCTAGTCCTAGTTATCCAAGAGTTTGGGGATGTGACGCATATGTTAAGCTCATACAAACTAACAAATTGGATGATAGGGCAGTTAAATGTAAGTTTGTAGGATATGCCTTGAACTCAAGAACATACGTGTTCTACGTCCCAAATGAACAAAGAACATTTGTCTCACGAAATGCTAAATTTCTAGAGAATGAATTTCTTCTCAAGAAATATAGTGGGAGTAGAATTGACCTCAATGAGGTACGAGAAGAACAAACTAACATAGAACTAAACCCCAGGCCCCTTAAAAGGGCAGCGACGGAACAACCACAAGGTTATGAACTTAGAAGGTCTGGTAGGGAAAGATATAAGCCTGAAAAATATGGTTTCCTTATTGATGAGGAACATGATCAGGTCATTGATAATGATGATCCCACCAGTTATGACGAAGTAATGCGTGAAATTGATTCAGTCAAGTGGCTTGAGGCCATGAAATCCGAAATAGACTTTATGTATCATAATCAAGTCTGGGACTTGGTGGATGCACCTGAAGGGATAAAACCCATAGGCTGCAAGTGGATTTACAAGCGTAAAACTGATGCAAAAGGCAACATCCAAGCCTATAAGGCTAGGTTGGTGGAAAGGTTATAGACAAATCCAAGGAATTGACTATGACGAAACCTTCTCGCCTGTTGCAATGATAAATTGCACACTTTGATTATGAGATTTGGCAGATGGATGTCAAAATAGCTTTCCTTAATGGGAACCTCGTAGAGGAAGTCTATATGACACAACCTGAGGGGGTTTGCATCTAATGATGATCATAATAAAGTATGCAAGCTTAAACGATCCATTTGTAGACTCAAGAAAGCCTCTAGAAGTTAGAATATACGATTTGATGAGACAATCAAAGAATTTGACTTCATCAAAAATGTAGACGAGCCTTGTGTTTACAGGAAAAGTAGTGGGAGTGTTGTTGTATTTCTTGTATTATATGTCGATGACATATTAATCATCGGGAATGATATTCCCATGATGCAAGCCACCAAGCAATGGTTATCTCAGAATTTCTCCATGAAAGATTTGGGAGAAGCAGCCTACATCCTCGACATTAAGATCTATCGTAATAAATCTGAGAGGTTTTTAGGACTTTCTCAATCTACGTACATAGATAAAGTTTTGAAAAGATTCAAAATGGAAGATTCCAAAAGTGGTAATTTACCTACTTGTCATGGAATCAAATTATCTAATGAGCAATGTCCACATACTCCTTCAGATAGAGAACGTATGAGTAGGATCCCTTATGCTTCAGTAATATTATCGATCATGTACGCCATGCTATGTACAAGACCTGATGTCTCTTATGCTCTTAGCATAATGAGCAGGTATCAGGCAAATCCTTGTGAGCAACACTGGGCAGCTGTCAAAATAATCCTCAAGTATCTGAGAAGAACTAAGGATGTGTTCTTGACATACGAAGATTGTTCTGAGATGAAAGTCATTGGTTATTGTGATGCGAGCTTTTAGACCGATAGGGATGACAGCAGATCGCAAACAGTATATCTGTTTACTTTGAATGGCGGAGCTGTCAGTTGGAAAAGCTCAAAGCAGTCAACTACATAGACTCCACCACTGAAGCTGAGTATATTGCAGCATCTGAGGCATGTAAAGAAGGAGTCCGGATAAAGAAGTTTATCACAGAGCTGGAAGTGCTTCCCACGATAAAGAATGGCGTCACGATGTACTGTGACAACACGGGCGACATTGCTCAATCAAAGGAACCAAGGTCCCACCAGAAATCCAAGCATGTATTTAGGCGATTTCATCTCATTAGGGAGATTATTAAGAGAAAAGAAGTTATTATAGAGAAAATACCCACAAAAGATAATCTTGCAGATTCTCTGACTAAAGGGATGACTCAACAAAAGCATGATAGGCACACCCAAGAGTATGGTGTCTAGATTCATACTAGTTGGCTATAATGCAAGTGGGAGATTATTAGGGATATGCCCTATACCCAACTTGTGGATGGGCTATATGTACATGTATTTGCAGTATTTTTATTAATTAATAAAATTTCAATCTTTATTATACGTGTCTTACATAAATTATATGAATCATCAAACACTGTAATAAAGCCCTTGAGTAATAAGATGATGGCTTCCACGTCTTATGAGAATCATTACTCCCAAATGTTCCTAGTCATAGTTTTGTGAATAATCTGGGCGTTCACAAAACGGAGAGACTAGCATGATGATATGATCCCCCTTAAGTGGGGTAGCCGATCTCATAGGCTACTAGCGTAGAATCGTCCGCTTGGTGTATCACATTGATGCATGAGTTGCTCATGTCCATCGAACTCACATGGAGTGTTTATCTCATTTGTCTGTGAGAACTTTCATGTATCGATTGTATGACTAGTCTTTAGACTTGAGGTCTTTACAATCTTATGTATGGATCAAATGACTTTGACATTCTCCTTCCCCGGTTCAAAAGATCCGGTCAAAAGGGTATGATTGGGTCATTTGTTGAAACACATGAAGTTTGTAAAGATACAACAGAGAATCGCCACTCTCTCGGATAATATTTTCTTATAAGAGTAGTATTCCAGTTCGCGGGTTGATATGTGGGATCAGTGCTCGAGACTATGGCCGCAGCGGAAGAATCATTTGAGATTATTGGGTTAGCACGATTCATGACACTATCAACATCATACCTTTGACTATATGGGAAGACATTTTCCATATCCTCGGTCAAACGGTGGGGATACAGTGAGGCGAGGGACCGTATTATATGTAAATCACATACACATAATGGTTATATATCTTTCTTTCTCATATGGGGGCCTTGGCATGTTGCTAGATGTCAACCTTGGTCATTGAAATCGAACGACCATCTGATCGGAGGATAATTTATGTTCGATTAAATTATCACGATTCATTTCATGTCCAACTTGAGGGGAACTCAAAAGGTCACACACACAACAAAGTCGAAATTAATGGTTAACAGTGCACAGTATAAATTTAACAACATATATGATTGCTGTAGGAATTGTTCATAAATGGTTCAATGTGTTTAATTATTGAACAGATCATTTATAAGTTTCCAAAGTGGCTTAGGGATTGGTGAATGACGATAGGGGCACTTTGGGAATTGGAAAAATGAAAAAAAAAACATGAATAGTAAATGTAGGCACTGTATTTTTGCATGTAAGTCCCGATGATGAGTCTCATATGGAGATACTACCTCTTAAGTTGCGGAAGTCGCGGGAAACGGATGTCGGAAGGGAAGAGTCAAGAATTGACACATTTTTGGAATTAATTCGGTTGTTTATGCTTCGGGTTTGCTTGTTGGACTTCCGTTTTAAAACACACCCTTGGCCCAAACCCCCACAAACCACACACCAAGCCCACACATCACTAAGACACACACCAATCCCATCTCACACAAGCCCAATCCAAGAAATAATTAGAACATATTTAAAACACAAATTAAATTAAATCCAATTAAAATCCAATTAAATTAAATTCTTATTTTAAGCAAATCTCTTCCTAATTTAAATAAATCACGTACCAATTTAAATATATTCCCCCACCAAAATACAATTATCCTTTCTTTTTTTAACTAATTAAATTCATCCCTAATTTAATTGATTTGTTTCTTTTTCAAAACCCATGCATAACCCTAATTGACAACTATAAAAATAACACAAAATGCAACCCTAAGGCTCCCTCTCTCTCTCTCTCACGCCTACTCTCTCTCAGAAACCGAACAAAGAAAATAAACCCTAATAGCTAAAGACACACGAGCCTTCCTCCTTCTCACAAACACACGACAACATGTAAAGCCTCAAACAAAAAAAACAAATCTCTCGGCTTCACGAAAACATCAACCCTAGCCTCTTGCCACAACACACAAAGCCACAACAAACATAGACCACCCTCGTCAACCCTAAATCACATGCAACACACCGATAACCAGCAACAAACATCAACGTGAACCATCCCACACCGACCAAACAAAATCAACCCACCGACCAAACAAACACACTTAACTAGCCACAACCCACACACGTCCCACCACAGCTTACTCACGCAACCCATCCATGCAATGACACGCAAATAGCCCCTCCACACATTAGCAACGAACCCTAGCATTCACACACATACATAAAAACACCAAGAAGCATTCATGCAACAAAACTACTTCCCTACAACCCCGTTTCTGCAACAAGACTACTTCCCTACAGCCTTATTGCCGTGACAGAACATCCCAGTAAACTCCTCCATATTCACCCAACAAATCATCCCAGTAAACTCCCCTATTACCATAGCAAAACTCAGCCTTAAACTGCACCGTATATCCCCCACATACTACCCAGTTCAGCCGCATATCACTGCCCGAAACCGCACACATAAACCCCCGCAGAACCAGCCCTCCATTGCCACAAATCACCAAAATTGTTTGCCACTGCACCCCGCGCACACTGCCACTTAAAACTACCCAGTTTGCCGCATATTTAACCCCTGAAAACGCCCTCAAACAGCCCCTGAAACTGCCTATAATTCACCTCAAAACCACATTAAAACCTTCCCAAAATAGTGACAAAAATCGCAGCCCCTAACCCTCTAAAAACCGCAAAAACTGTGATAAAAAAATACCCTGAAAATAGCAGCAAAACAACAGCGAAACGAAGAGAAAATAGCAGCCCAAACAGTGAAACAGTGAGGGAAAACATTGAACCAGTGAACCAGAGGAGTTACGGAGCATCAACCCTTCCGACGACCGAGTACCGTACTTCCGAGAGACGATTTAAAAGGTTAGACCTGAGGGCACTTTTCTTATTTATTTTCATCCATCTTTTAATTGTTTTATTTACTTTCTTCGCATGAGATTCGCTTGTGGATGCATGTTGAGGCCTTTGAATGGATGGGAAAATATGTCGTCTCTTGTGGGATTTAGGATGGAAACCCATACGTAAATTCTGTAGCCAAATCTGAATGGACGGTAGTGCGGTCTGTACTTGGGAAACAACTCCACGTACCACTTGAGCAAACGACACATGTTTCACTTTGCTTTTGTATCTTGTTCGTTTATTATTCGTATTTTATTATTCTGTCATTTACTTTACGTACATTGTGTGTTTATGTGTTGATGATATAATGCGCATGGGCAAATCAAGTTGGATTAAAGGTCCTCCATTTTGAGGGATAAAAAGCCTAAGGGCTACCTTTGCCACGACGTTTTGCCGCGCCGGATGAATTATGTTTGGTTGAATGTGAGATGTGTTTAACCGAGCATATGAAGTCTTATATTGTTGTCTTTATCTTATATGCATTGTAATGTAATGCGCATGGGCTTATTATGTTGGTCTAAAGGTTCTCTCTATTTTGAGAGAAAAAAAGTCCAAAAGGCTACCTTTACGACAATACTTTGCCGCGCATTTTATTATTCCGTTATTTGCTTTCTGTATGTCATCTCCTTGCATAATCATGCATCATATTGCAATGCGCATGGGCAAATTAAGTTGCATTAAAGGTCCTCTATTTTGAGAGATAGAAATTCGAGGGGCTACCTTTGCCACGATGTTTTTCCGCGCCGGACAAAGTACGCTTGATTAAACGTGAGATATGTTAATCGGACACTTGAAGTCCTATATAGATGTGGGCATACGTCACATCTCATTTCATTCATTCTCACTGTCTATCTTTTACATCGCATCATTGCACGTTCCTTTTAATGTTCAATTACCTATTTAATTATCTCTTTACACCATGTGTTTAATCGCCTCTCTTCAATATGCATGCTTGTACAATCATTGTCCATTTGCATTTCCATGATCATCAATGTAATGCGTTTTTAAAATTATGTTTTTGTCGTTATTTCAATTCACCTTTATGCATGCAAGCTTAGACATAGGTTATATGCAAATAGGTTATAGGCAAACGTAGATACGAGCTTTGTTTCTATGCATGTGAACTTAGAAATAGAATACCCTTGGAAATATACGTTGCTAGATTCGATTAAATTATTGCACAAATCATTTCATTACGAGTGGCATAAGTAAGGGACCATTCTGAACCCAACGGTTTGAGGTCTTCCCTTGCGAGGGGTGAGTGCGGCCTTAAATCATTTCCCGGTTCACACCAGGTGGCGACTCGATGTTATTTCTCCGGTTTAGTCCCCCGCGGGCTACTCCGTACTCCCAACTAGGCCGCGAGCCTAAAACAGCATGCGTCGCCAATTTCTGTTGTCTACAGTCTAGCGACTCCACTGGGGATAAAGAATTGGCCCCAAAATAATGCCTTGTAATGATTGTGATTTGTGCTTTAGTTAACCGTGTCTATAGTGGGTTAAGGGGGTTTAATCAAAGGCATTGTTAAGGCTTGGTGATGGTTTGGTGTCTTCCTACATTCACTACATTTTTATAAGGAAAAACTGTGAAGGCACATAGATAATCATCTACTCGTAGCTTACTGTGATGGACTAATTTGGAGGACTCGTTGTTTATTCCTGTCACCAAGGCGATAAGAGCCTAAGAGGCTTGGGTATTTAAGAGAGTTCGCTCTGCTCTCCCTCTGGGGAATCTTCAATAGGAAATCCATTTGACAGTCAGTCATGCACCATAACTCGTTGGCACGTACCGTATGGTATAAAAAAGGTGCGCTCACTTGGTCGCTCGGACCCTTGAGTGGGGAGACCTAGTTGTGGGCAATCCTTCGCCAGCGAGAGCCTTTGTCTACACTCCCGTAAACCCACAAGTGAACCGTAGTTGTATAATTAATAGAAATTATCTCTTTATGCTTGTGTTTAGGACCATCGTCATTTGGATTCAGTTGGTCTTTTTGTCATGAGGTATGGGCTTGCTGGGCCATTTAAACTGGGACGAGTCCGTGCTTTATGGCAATTGGGCCAGAAGCTTCTAAAATACCGATGGGCCATTTTGTGTTTGGGCTTCTTATCATTTGAAGTTGTTTAGCCATGTTATCGCAAAAGTGTAAACCTGTTGGGCCTTTTTCAACTGGGACAAGTTTGCACCTCGCAATAGTATGATTAAATGCTTTAAAATGGTAATGGGCCGACTTATATATTTCATACATCGCACTCATCTCATGCATACATGCATCATGCTAACCCCTGTGTCTTAAAAGCCATCATAGATATCCGTTGGGTTAGAGAAAAAAAAAAGATTTGTCAAGAAGAGTTTAGCAAACATTGATATCGGGGAAAAGGAAATTGCAAGGATAGAGAGACAAGTGAATGGCATTCAGATGAAGTGTTTAAGAAAAGAAGAAGCTCGAAAGGCAATGGAAACAGTACTGCCGGTGGAAGTTGAGATACAGTCCATGCGGGTATTAGCAGAAGCAGAGTTACCTGAACAAGAACGGGCCTCACAAATATTTGAACAGTTGGTATTGCTCGATAAGAAGAGAATGAAGTCCTTACATCATATGCAGTTATACTAGAAGAGGTTGGCGCGAGCATTCAACAAGAAGATGTGTCCTACCAAAATCAGAAAGGGTGATTTGGTACTTAAACAGTCAACGTCGTCGACAACGGACCCGAGAGGAAAGTTCAGAATTAACTGGAAAGAACCCTACATAGTCCAGAAAGTGATGGGAAATGGGGCAGTGAGACTGTCAGATTTGGAAGGGAACGAGTTCACCGATCCGATCAACATGGATAGATTGAAGCAGTATTTTGCCTGAGGGAAAGAAGACTGAGCAGTCACCAAAGGAATTGACAGAAGACCTAACTGACCGGCGTAAACACACACGTATAACGCAAGCGCACGTATCGTTCAAGTAGTATAAAAATATCGATCCCACGAGGACTTAATTCCTACTATTGTTATTAATTATTGATACTATTTATTTACAAATATCTAATTAGATGGAGAAGAGAATGATTGTTTGATTGGTTGAAAGTGGTTTTGAAAAATAAATAAATAAATAAAAAGACAAAAGAAAATACTAAGGAAAATAACAAAAGACACAAAGATCTAGGGTTGTGAATCCTTCTAATATCTTTTAAAAGATGAAGTGATTATTTTATGTTTGCGTAATAAATCAGTTTACTAACCTGGAACACTAAATTATGCAAAAGCCTTTGTCGATGGTCAGACGCAAATACCCAGTTTAACCCAATTGAACCATATGTCTATGTCAACCAAATTATCTGGATTCATTAAGTTTAAGTTCCAATTATGGCTACCCCCGCCCGACAGGTATATTCCTATCCTGTAAGGAAATCTATTAAAGGGTTATCTATCCTCAAGGAAGATCGTGGGCTATTAAGTCTAAGGCTGAAACCTAAAATCCCTATGTCTAGTTCATTTTAGATTTACCACATCAATCTTATTGGTGATCAGACAACAAGAAGCATTAAGCTTAAGACTTAACAAGTAAACCTTTAAATTACCCAAACTATAAAATAACCCCTTATAAACCGGTGATATTAGAATTCATCACAACCCCAGATAACTAACACATGACTAGGGCTAGTAACAACTTAAAATTAAAAGACATAAAGTAAAAATACTGAAAAGTAAAAGACATAAAGTAAAACTGAAAAGTAAAATAAAATAAAATGCTAAGGTAAAATGAATTACTTTTACTACTACTAATTTAGATATCTCCGATAAAATAATATATAAACTTGTGATTCTTTCTCCAACCAGCCATAAAGGCGGTAACCTGATTAAGTCAAATAAGTCCAACCAGCCATAAAGGCGGAACCAAAATTAAATTACCAACCGACCAATCTGGCGGTATCCTTTATTAGTCAGGTTTAAACCAGATTAAAATGATTTACCAACCGACCAATCTGGCGGTATCCTTTTTAAGTCAATATTTTAAATAGTGAATATATTATTTTTAAGGGAGATTAATCTAAATAGTAACAGTAAAAGAATACCTTTCACCCTAGCTGGAGAAGTTACCTCCTCATGGTAAATAGTAAAAACTGTAAAAAGTAAAAAGTAAAAATTAAATTACTATTAATACAAAACGTAATTAAAATTATTTACAAAACTAAAAATTAAAAAACAAAAAAAAAAAAACTAAAAACTAAAAACTAAAGAATCTAGAGAGAGAACCTCTCTCTTTAGAAAGAATAGAAGAGAGAGAGTGGTGCACTGAATTCTGAAATCTCGAGCTCAATTTATAGGCGCGGATAAGCTTCCAGCGTCGCGACGCCAGGTCCCTCAGCGTCGCTACGCCAGCTTCTATCGACGTGGCAAGCTCTGGTTCGCTGGTTTGAAGATTCTGGATAAGCTGATAAGGTGACACGTGGCAGAGTGGTTGGGCTTCAATTATTGTGACACGTGGCGGCTTCTGATTGGTCGCAGAGATTCTTATCCGCCACATGTCAGATAAGGATTAGATACTCAATTATTGATGCTGACGTGGCGCTGACGTGGCAGTGACGTGGCGATGACGATGATATGGCGGTGAGGTGGCAATGTTGACTTGTTGACTTGTTGACGTGGCTGATGATATGGAATGACACGTGGAACACGTGGCGATGATGACTGTCGGCACCGTAGGATGCTGACACGTGGCACGGCGCATGTTAGCAGATCGGCTGTGATGGTGACACGTGGCACGGCGTATTTTAGCAAAGTCAAACTTTTCTCAGATTCTGATTTGTGGACCCGGCGCACGTTAGCACTGTTCGGCGCATTTTAGACGTCGCGACGCGGAAGGCTTGGCGTCGCGACGCGATAAAGACCAAAATATCCCTGTTGACGCATTTTTGTCCGTTTTTGCCCCAAATTGCCTCCAATGCTTTCCAAACTTTATTTATCTGCAAAATAACACAAAATACATCAAAACGTTCACAAAACTCGAGAAACTATACGAAATATTAGGTCAAATGAGTGGGAATAAGTGATATAAATACCACTCATCACTAAGCTTCCTTTACAAATACACATGCTAACATCTTTGATTTTATGCTTCAAACAAACTTATTACAAACCCAAGAGAATATAAAAAACATAACAACATCATATGTTGAAGTCTAAAGGCATAGAAATAATTTTCAAGTAAAGAAAAGTATGAAATTACCTTAATTTTCATGGTTTTCTTCACAAATTCAGGGTTTTCTTCACAAATTCCCTTAGCTCCTAGGTTTTTCTCTTAACCCTCTTTTTTGTAATCTATTTTTGAATCCAAAAAGTGAAGCAAAAATGAAAAAACTCAAAGCTTAAAGGATAAGAGCATAACCGACTATTAGGGGCAAAATGAGAATTTTGTTTTTGCAAATTTAATCAAGATTAAAAATGTCCAAAAATAAGTTGTCAACCATTTTAATTAATATATGCACAAATGTACCAATTACATTTTACCAAATTAAAGTTAAAAGATATTTATATTTAATTAATCTAATTATTTAACAATTAAATAATTTGATAATTACAAATATAAATATCCAAATATAGGTATAATATTTACATTAAATATTACATGATACATATATTTGAGACAAGTGTCAAATACTTTATTTGACAATTAATTAATATGGATTTAATAAAATCAAGTATTTAAATCATATACACATTAATTAAGAAAAAACCGGAAAAACCCTTAAGCATGTATTTATCGTTTGACCATCAAACGATCTATAAATAATCAATATTATTTATAAAAGTAGCCCTAGTGCTCTACGAGTATGTTTCATTAATGAGACTCTCTAGATTCAGGCATATCCGTCACGAAATCCAATTTCATGCCCATAATCTACCACCCGTAAATTATGATGACCACATATAAACTCGCTGAATCATACAGGTCGAGGTCATCGCATACGTATAATCCATCCGTCACAGGTATTCGGATTATCCCGGAGATATAAATAAAAACGTCAAATATGTATAGGTATAATCTTGTCGACGATTCTATTAAAAATCTCTTAATAACACTCAGAACCAACTTCTACAGTGTACCACGAGGCCATGGATTTAACAGATTGCTAATTGCACATTGAATACCTATGCTCTGTACACAGAACTGACGGATCCTATCTTGATATGCACTGGATATCATGAGGATCAGTCCACACCCAAGAAACAGGCGGAGGTCAGATATAAATAGATCGGTGACGTGACTGCCATCAAAGTATAGAGGATACCTCATATATCCACAGTGGTATCTCAAGTCGAATGACTACTATGCTCACTTGACTCGAAAAGATTCATATTGACGTTGGTGTACCATCTATTAGGAAATCTTCGATGAGTCGTTCAGTGTTTATCAACTATAAACACCTACACGTCTATACGAGTCTCCCCAGACTCATGGTTCATTGGGATAAACCATCAGACTAAGTCTCGATATACGACGTGTACTGGTCTAGCGGATTTAACTAACCGACCCGTGTTAGTAAATCTTGACCAGGAACTTTATTTGATAATATATTTCTGGTAGTGTCACTTCCCAATGTCAACTACAAACTACTTTCTAACTGCGCACTACATTATATATTATCGGGTCTTTGTCTAATATATATATATATATATATCACTAAATCATATTTAGTTTCAATCTAATCATAATTAGATCAAATATGTATATAAAAGCAAGAAGTACTACCATAGATAAGTAATATTATGGAAAAATAAATTGTTCATATTCATGAATCAGACATGAATACGATCCGGATTGGCACTCCGAGCACCAACCCTAACAGAAGATCTACGGTGCATCGCGACGGGAAATAAACCACCCGTCGCGATGCGCAGGACCAAATTTTGCTTATAAATTGATGCCGAATTCATTTGGAAAATTCATACCTTCTTCTGGGGATTTCCTTAATAATACTAAGAAGATTGTATCTTGTTTGTTTATTTATAGCTTTCTTGTATTTAATTTTTATTTTATGCAATAGATCTTTCTTTATTTTACTTTTCAGTATGAAGAGGTAACTCCCCTCTGCTGGGGTGAAAGGTAAAACTTTTATTACTAATATTTAGATTAATCTCCCTTAATTATAATATATAAATTATTTTAAAACTTGACTTAATGGGATATCGCTTTTATGGTCGGTTGGAATTAAGCTAAAATCTGACTTAATCAGGATACCGCCTATATGGTCGGTTGGTAATGTCATGCAAGTTTATATATTATATAATGAAGATATCTAAATTAGAATTAATAAAAGTGGATCCTCTAACCTTAATATTTTCTTTATTGTTAATTTATCTTTTTAATTTTCAAGTTTACTTTGTCATCTTCTTTATTTAAGTTTTTACTAGTCTTATATATGTGTTGTAACTAAATTGCATATCTGGTTGTGATGAATTCCAATATCATTGTTTTATAAGTGGTTATTTTATGTTTTGGGTAATATAAATGTTTATTTATTGAGTCTTAATCTTAATGCTTCTTATTAACTTGCCACTAATAAGATTGATTTGGTAAACTTAAAATAAACTTGACGAAGGAATTTTAAGTTTCAGCCTTAGACTCAATAGCTCACGATCTCACCTTGGGGCAAAAGACTCTTAGGTAGATTTCCTTCCAAGATAGACATATACATGTCGGGCGGGGTAGCCACAATTGGAACTTAATCTTAATGAATTCAGGTAATTTGGTTAACATAGACATACGATTAATTGAATTCTTTGGGTGTTTGCATCTGACCATCGACAGAGGCTTTTGCATATTTTCGTGTTCCAGGTTAATAAACCGATATATTGCACAAACATGAAATAATCACTTCATCTTTAAAAGATATTGGAAGGATTCACAACCCTAGATAGTTTCATAATATTGAATTTTCCTTTAATTTACTTTCGCACTATTTTATTTACGTATTTTCAGACAAAAATCACCATCCAATCATCAACAAATCTATTAGATACTTGTAATCATTTAACTTCATAAATTGATAGCTAAAATTTTAAGTCCTCGTGGGATCGATACATTTTATACTACTTGAGCGATACATGCGCTTGCGTTACGTGAGTGATATCACCGATCAAAGAATATATTCTGGAGATTTATTTGGGGTACAGATTTGACAATTTGTACATGTTACAGTTTTACTACATATATTTAAATATTGCTATTACCACAATTCCACTAAACAATCTTGATGGAGAAATTTTGTTTGGAGAGCAACACGTGGAGTAATAATTGGGGCAACTACAATATTTATTGAGACTGTGTTATTGTTGAACAACATTGCATAACTTTTATTTTTAATATAAAAATTTATTAATATTTATAATCGAAAATCTATTAGAACATCATAAATTAACTCTACACAATTGAATTTAATTTCAAATATTTGAAAATTAAATAAATCATTCTTTACGAAGTAGGGAACGAACCCCAACCTCATGAATAAGGCGACAAGGTGTTCACAACACCATTAAAAAATAATTAACAATAATATTATATATCTTTCAATACACATTTTAATATATGCATACACAAAACTCTCTCCCGTTAACTATTATTAGAAAGTGGTTCTAAAGATCCAAATCCAATTTACTTGGACTGGGGCCTATATGGGCATAAGATTTTGAAGAAGTAAAAAAAATAATGATATTTGATTCTCTTAGTTTATCTCATCAGTCTCGCTTTTCAAAATTAAAAAACCCTAAAGCCCATGAGGTTCAAGCGCAGGCAAAGCAAACACGAGATCCGCCTGATCCCAAAAAAAAACAAAAAACGCCGATGAGCGGAGTCCGAAAAGTCAAAAAAGTAGAATTTAGCGCTATTTTATCAACAAGTGTTGAGCATTGTTGAAGGCTTGAAGCTCCTTAACGTCTACATGTGACTCGGGAAAACGAAAACAAAATCGCTAATCCATTAAGCCACCTGTTCTAACCCACCAACAGTAGACCCCCACGTGTACAGCTATCCACATCCTTTGTCTCACTCCAAAACCGTTCTCATTCATCCCTTTATTTTATTGTAAGAGGAGATGGAAGATCATCATCACCACTTTGTTGTTTTAGCTCTTTATTTGCAAAAATTCATTAGCATGTCCAACGTTTGATCACTTTTTGATTCTTCTTTCTTTTTCTTTTCTTTTCTTTTCATTTTTTTTTAAAATTTTTGTTTTCATTTCATTTTGGGTTAAATTTTCTTTCTTCTAAAGTCGTGTAATCACATGATGATGATGATGATGAAGATATTACAATCTCTGACATTAATGGTTTAAAAGCAAATGGCATGTCACAATCTTTACAAGGGTATCCTGTGATTTTTAAATTAGTCTGTTTTGTTGATTTGTTTTTGTTTTGTTTCTAGATGAAAATTTGCGGTTCTTTTAGTTAGAAATGGCATTAAGTTTTGCACCAAGTATTCAAAATAGTGTACAGCTTACAGTTCCTTATAAACTTTCTCAAAAACCAGCCTCTTTTCTATCATCTGCTTCATTTGCAACTCATAATGGAAGCAACCCACATCTTAATTTTCGATTAAAGAATTGGGGTTTCGGGTCGTGTATTTGTTGGGGAAATAGTTTAAAGAGACCTTGCAGTGCTAATTATAATGAGTTTCTCGATGATGAGTTTGCAAAACAAGCTGAAGAATTAGCACAAAGGTTAGATATCATCGATGGTCATGTTGATAATCATGATCGTGATTGTGATGATAAGAATAAGGACACGGCATTTGCTGTAAGAGATGTAAATATGGGATTTTCCTTGCAATTTATGCCTTCTAAGTATGAATTGCTTGAGCATAATTGGCTTGGGATGCGGCCGGAGCCCCTGTACTGGCCTGAGAGGGAAGAGATTGTTAGGGTGAATATTGAACAGAAAGCGAATTGTGTTGGTATTCCTCTATCATTGAGGATAATAAAGATTAAGCAAAAATGGAAAGAAGGTTTTGGAGATGCAGGGGATTTTGCATACTGTTCGGTGAATAAGGCGTTTTCTTCTTTAGTGTTTATCATTAGAGAGCTTCAGGCCTGTGCCTTGCAACTAAGAGAGAGTCTTTATTGTGAAGACTTGAAGGAGATTATAGTTAAGATGCAGAGAGAAATGAATTCATCATTTGTTTGGCTCTTTCAGCAAGTTTTCTCACGGACACCGACTTTGATGGTCTATGTTATGATTCTTTTGGCTAATTTTACTGTACATTCAATGAGTAATAACGTTGGAGTTGCAGTTAGTCAATCAGAGACCGTCACAGAAACCGTGTCAATGACAGAGGAGAAGAATCAGAGATTGATTCGTTGGCAATTAAGAATTTACTACTCTCAATTTCTGATAGTGGCACCAATGGTGATGGCAAAGAAGTGCCCCGTGTTTCCAGTGGGAATAGGGACAAGCACTTCAGCAGGTCATCTCCCTCAATTCAATTCCCTAACCTTATTCCTTATGAGGTGTCCGAGGAACAATTTCAAATGACTGAAGAGCAGGTGGATTTGTGGAACTCAATGTTGGAGGAAGCTTCAAGAGTTCAAGAGGAAAAAGAATATTGGATTCTTGATCATGTGACCATGAAGCAATTCGTGACTCCGGTAACTGTTAAGCTTGAACCGGATAATTATGTGGAGTATTTCAGAACAGATCTTCTTTACCAGATGGGTCTAGCTGATGAACCAAAGAATCCACTTTTACTCTTGAATTATGCCCAGTTCCTTCATTTGGTTGCTAAAGACTATGATAGGTATTTTCTGGTTATCCTCTTTAGTTTGTGTACTGAAATTAGTTCGTTCTTTTGTTAAGGCTTATTACCTATAGATGTAAAAATGGAGATAAATTTTCAAGTATCAGAAACAATATTGTAGAAGTAGGATTTCCTATTTAGATTGATGCTGTCTGTCTTTGTCGATTAATATGAGTTTTAAGCATCTAATTACACACTCATTTACATTTTCGCATCTTAAACATGTTTGAGATCATTTGTTTACTGATGGGATGTGGATGGTGGGTTATGATTCATTTTTCACTTTGATATGTTGAGCTTCAAGCGGGATTGACCATCCATGCATTATCTGCTGTTGATGGCTCAAAACCTGCTTATATTCTGTTTGTTTTGCTATAATGTTGGGGTTTTGCAGGGCGGAAGAATGCTTCAAGCAAGCAATACAAGCAGAACCGCCAGATGCTGAGGCGTTGAGTCGATATGCAGACTTTTTATGGCTAGTAAGGAAGGATGTATGGGCAGCAGAGGAGACATATCAGCAAGCAATGGCAGCAGAGCCAAATAGCTCATCTTACACTGCCAAATATGCAAGTTTCCTCTGGAATACTGGTAGTGAAGAGACTTGTTTTCCTCTCAGCGGTTCCCACGACAACTATACTACAATCATCTGATCGAAGAGTATTGAGAAATCATCTAAGCTAGCATATTTCTATCATTTTAGTATATAATGATCTCCAGGAAAGTTAAGTTCTTGGTTTTTGTTTTGTCTAGTTTTTTCAGCCTGTAAAAACTGTTGATGAGATGCTATATTGGTTATATATGTGCACACCAATAAATATTGTTCTTAAGATGAGCTTCTCTTAGAACTAGTTTTATTTAGTATGAGGTTAGTAATGATCCCTGTAATTTTCTGTTTTTCCCCTCAAATCATGATCATTTTCACAACAAAAAGAAGAGATTAAGGATACCTATAGCTATAATTTCGATAATCAGGCAAACATTTATCGAGTTTGAAAATGTGCAACTAGACTTCAAGCAATTTAATTTAATTTTGATTGAGCTTTGAGTGTAATTTAGTCATTCTAATGTGCTAAAATATTTGATGTGCTAAAGTAATACAATTAAATTACTACTTTTTCGCTACTTGGACTTGTAACCCTATGGCATTCTAAATCAATACAAGTGTATTTAAGTAATTTACAAAAAATTTCATGTTATAATGTATTTGTAGAATTGTAATAATCTTTTTTTAAAAAACTAGTAATTTTTAAATACAATTGTTAAAATTTCATATTGCAGCTGCATATATTGGTTACATGGTGATAATCATACAAGAAACGTCCGAAGGACTTGTAAAATTAACCCCCATCTTCAACAATTTATACAACTTCAAAACTATAAAACAAAACAAAACAAAACCAAAAAGGAAAATGACTCAACTGATTTAGGTGGGAGTTTAGCGTTTCAGTAAAGAAAGTGGAAACTACAGCATCACCAAAACTACGTGTTGACGACTATCCACAGCCTTTAATAAGTAGCTACTAAGACCATCTGGCTAAACTCTTAACACATTGGGTTCTTTTATCAGAATGGCCTCCCAGTGTACTAATTCCAGTTTAACAGATCTCATATATTTTACCTACAATGGTAACAACAAAGTTCAAAACAGAAAAGATCATATTCTTTCCTTTGAACGTGATCTGATTTAATAAAGTTTTTCTTAAGCAAGTTTTTGGACAATTCTCTCTACATGCAGATAGTCTGTAGGATGAACTAGAAAAATATAAGGAAAGAAATCAACAATTCAGAGAAACACCCTGTATTTGGTAGAATGTCGTTAGAGCGTTAATGTTGACGTTTCGATACTCTGCCAAACACTTACTTTAATGTTAGCGTTAACACTCACAAAATCATAGTCTCACAACATGAGCTTGTTTTTTTATATTAACTTATACTCTAGTGTTTGTTCCCAATCTTATACTCTCTCACAATAATCTCTACCAAATGCACCCATAGTAATAACAAAAATGAGGGCACCTAGAGAAGGGGAAAATCAGAAAGCTATTTTAAATATAGTTAAATGTGTACTATCCATATGTGATCGCGATTTTATACCGCACGCAAAAACTTGATCGTGATTGTTTACTGCACGCAAGCGCACGTATCGCTCAAGTAATATAATGACAAAATATCAGATATCGTACCCACAAGGACTTAATATTTATCTTATTAATACCAATACTAACCTATTTAACTTAAACTAAACTATTGAGAAGGAGAGTTGAATTAATGATTGTTATATGAAGAGTAAATGAAGAACAAATAACACATGTTGGGAAAACCTTATAGATAGAAGAACCTAGGGTTATAACTTCATCTAAGCATGCACACCATTGGTTTAGACACTTTTCATTCAATTGGGTTGTTATAAATTATTAACAAAAATATTAAACTATCTACAAGCCTTTTTCGATGGTCAGGTAAATATATTCGGATTTAAACTAATTAAATATATGTCTCTGTTAATTAATTTAAACCAAATTCATTAATGTCGGTTCTACATATGCCCTGCATGTATATTTCTATCGTGAAGGGAAATCTATTCAAAAGAACTAAATCACGGGCTATTATTCACACGGTTAACCCAAATTCTCTCCGTCAAGTTCCTAAGGATTTACCAAGACTATTCTATTATTGGACAAACAATAAAACATGCAATAAAATACAGAGAATAATAAACAATTTAATAACAAACCCAAAAGAATAAAAATATACGACTTAATTAAATAACATGCATAAGATTCATTGCAACCCTAGAGTAATGATTTAGCTACTTATGATAGTCAATAAAAATATGCTAATCATTATTATAAAACAAGAACACATATGTTATAAAGTAGAGAGTGACGGAAAGAAAGAACTCTCGTTTGTAATTTTTATCTTTAAACTCTGGTACCGATTGAAGTACTTATTTTTGCCTTGCTATGAGCGTTCTTCTATGCTATGGGACTCCAAAATTGTGTTATGAGGCAAGATAATAGGTCTTAGGATGAACTTGTGCTTATATAGGATGTTTAGGGGTATTTTTTGATAAAAAATCGAGTTTCGGAAGGATTTGGGACGCAACGCGCTTCGCGACTTTGCATGAAACAATCGACGCATCGCAACGGTCCATGACCAACATCACGACGCACCACACTAAAGTGCATTTTGGTTTATTTTCGTTCATTCGTGCGTCATGACGCGCTTCCAGCATCGGGACGCGTATTTTGGCTCTAAAATATGGCCAAAATTGGCTCCAATTTATTCGTTTCATCCGTCATTGAATTCCGGTAAATCGCAATATGATTTTTAACGTGGAAAACAAACCCAAAACACATCAAAGTGCTCATCCAACTCGAAATACATAAAAAATATTAAGACATATGGGTGGTAAATATCTATATATTAGCCACTCATCACACCCTCAAACTTATCATTTTACTAGCCCTTGAGCAAAATAAATAAAAATAAAATAAAATAAACAAACTAAATTAAATTAACACAAGTCACTTTCGTAGGGATCCAGACTGTATTTACTGTATGTACAAGACTTTAAACCCTTAAGCGGGCATAGTGGACGAGTTACAGTCTCGTGAGGGCTTACAGCGACGACACCCACAAACGTCATTCAACACACACATGCAATCATGTAAAAAATAAAGAAATAAATAAAATAGTCCTGGTAGTTACACATAATATTTTCCTCCAAGATTGCCTACCATTGAAATCAAAGAACATTCAAAGTACCCAATGCAACTCAAATCCAAGTTATTGAATAACTCATCTAAGTTAGACTCACAGTGTGTGTGTGTGTGTTAAGTTTCGGTCACAACTCGATTCCTAAGTAAGCAAACTCAGTGATTTTGTCTAAAACATTGACATCCAATTAGTCAAACCAACCTAGATATCTCAAAAGTACTTTGTATTTGCCTATTAAGCTAGATATGATATGACTTCTCTTTTTCTTTATCTTTTGACTCACATATCTTTTAAGGTAGTATTTCTCTTCATGGTGGTCCTTACACTTGCTCATTGGTAGCTTCACATGTATTAGTTATTGGTGGTTTATTTTTTTCTCAAAGTATTTTTTTTTTGCTCTTTTTATAATTTTTTTTTCAAAACATTTATTTTTCTTCTGCTCTAGCAATACCATATATCATAAAAAATTATAAATAGAGAGAGATATCTAACAAAACGACCATTCATCTTTAAATAATTTCCTTAACTAGTCACTTTGTCAACTACATAGGCTCTTACAACTAGAAACGTACTTTTAAGTGCTTACGAGACTAACCTAGATCACATAATCAAGGTATCAGATAATAGTCAATTGGGCACTTATTGTTTCTAAGATATTATCCTAAAGCAATCAAACTCATCATTAGATTTATTACTACCTAGGACTAAAAAAATAATTTTTGTTTTTTAAAAAATAAATTTGAAATAAATAGGAGGACTAACACTAACATGCAAACACTCCCAAACTAAAATTTTGCAGTGTCTTTAATGTAAGATAAGAGTACAGAAACAAAGAGTAAGGAACAACACTACCATTCATGGAGTTGATCACGCTCTGTTGGTCAAAATTTGGCCGCGTGGGCTGTGTGGGTTGCTCTAGTATCTGCATAGATAAACATGTAAATTATTACACACGCAAATAGCACACAAAAATAAAATAAAACTAAACTAAAGAAAACAAAACAAAAAAAAAAATCAATGCATGAGTTGCCTCCCCGCTAGCGCTAAGTTTAACGTCTTCAGCTAGACATTCTCGGAAGATCTTCCTTCAAATAGGCTTCAATGCGGCTTTGGATGTCCTAGATAGGACAATGCCATGGGCATTACTCTTCAAACGCCTCTTCAAAAAATGAGGTAGAAAGTATAAATCTTTTCCACTCAGTGCCCATGCCACATTCTTCAACCTTTTAGCTCCAAGGGATCTCGAAAGGAAAGATAGACCGTTAAGAGGTCTCATATGATGCTTGAATGTGAATGGTTGTTCCATTCTATCAAGATTATTGGCAGCATCCATGATACTAGTTTCCTCATGTTGTGATGTGTCCTCTTGTGGAAGAGATTTTCAATAGGCGCACATAACTGCTCTTGCCTAACTATTTGTTCCACCACTTCTCCATAGATGTACTTTTAAATCTCTTCGTCTAGCTCTTCATCAAACATTTGCGTGATGCATGCTTCAAGATTGTTAGTTTGAGAATGAAAAGTAGATATATCTTGAATGACATCATTTACTATCTCTATTCTAAAGTGTAGACACTGTATTTTTGCATAAAGCCGAATGATGAGCCTCGTATGGAGGCACTACCCGATAAGTTGCGGAAGTCGCGGGAAACAGACGTTGGAAGGGAAAATTCTAAAATTAATAGCGCATTAAATTTAAACTCGTTAGTTAGCCGTAGGTTCGCTCAATCGATTCCCGTTTTAAACATTAATCTTGGCCCAAAACCCCTGCACCCATCCAAAGCCCATACGCACCCATCCAAAGCCCACGTGCATAACCCTAACCCTAATGCACCACTATATAACATAACCTAAACTAAACCCTAATCGGTCTTCTGCCTCCCACTCCACTCACGGAAAAAAGAAGGCCAAAATAAATAAAAAAACCCTAACAGAGATTCGGCAAACTCCACCCTCTCTCTTCACGCCTCCTTCTCCCATTTGGCCACCGATTCATAAAGAAACCCTAGAAAATCACACCCCTGCTCTCGCCTCTCTCCTCTCTTTAGCCACCATAGACTTCACGCAGCCACGGCCTTCTCTCTCTGGCTCTCTCATTTTAACAAACACAAACCCTAGAGAAGGCTCGGTGGCAGCCACTAGACTTCACGCATCAACTCCTCTCTCCACTCTCTCACTCTTTCACGGCAATTGACCACAAAAACCAAAAACCCTAATCATCTTCCTTCTTTCCCCCTCTGATCTCTCTCTTCTTCTCTCAACTCACACGGCCAACCCTAATAGCATACTCTCTCACAACTTGAAACCACACAACAACACTGAGCTGAAACAACACATCAAATAAACCCTAACTCACACGGCCTCACATTCTCTCCTTCCTGACATTCTCAATCTCTCACGGAAACAAATCAAAAACCATAACTCTCTCTCTTTTTTTCTCTTACACACTCGGCAGTAACACAAACAAAAGACACACACGACTTCACTCACTCGGCAGCAACTCACACATACAGACCCCACACACATGAAACACCAATCAACGCATCCCAGCAGCCCCACCAAACTGACTCAAACGAGAAGCCAAAACCAAACACCAATCACCAATCAACGAAATCAACCAGCACAACACAAGACAAACCCCACTGACACACATAAACTAATAACCAAGCAGCCTCACCGACCATATAGATAAAAATATCCCACTAGCAAAAGCAGCGCATGCAGATTTGGAGTGAACATGACCAAAAGAAACAGGAACCCTGCCAAAATCGAGCCACAAACAGCCACAAACTAACCCCATGCACCATTCATCAAACAGCCACGTGAAACAAATTGCCCCTTAGCACCAAACAACAAACTGCCCTCCACTGACCGAGCACAAAAGCAACAAATGACAAGCCACAAACCGACTCACTATTGATTTCACTCAGCCCTCCATCACAAACAAACCGACACGCAAAAGACCAAGTCAGCCGAGAACAAACCAAAACAATAGTGATCAACAAACAAACGTGAAACCAGCAGCCCACACAGCCCCCAAAATATCACCCAAAACAGTCCCCAAAACAGCTCGGAAAATTGCCCAAAAAACAGCCCAGAAAACAGCCTAAAATCAGCCCTCGAACCACCCAAAAACAGTGAACAAAACAGCGGAACATCGAGTGACAACAGAGAAAAAAACGAGTGGAAACAGCAAACCAGCGAACCAGAAAAATAACGGAAATATTAACCATTCTGGTGATGTCCCAACGCACTCCCGAGAAGCGACTTAAAAGGTAAGACTTGAGGGCACCCTTTGTTATATTATATTTTTTCATCCTGGAAACGACATGCTTGGTAGGACATGGAATACGTCTAACCGGGTATGCGAAATCCTACATTGAAAATGGCCAAATTATTTGGTCACATATTTATTATTCCGCATTTATTTCGTGTCATTTGTCTTTTTATTATTTCGTATTTAATTTACATTTATTGTTGTTTTATTATTCCGCACTTATTTTGTGTTATTTACCTTCCTTGTTATTTCGCATATTTGTCTCTTCGGTTATTTATTGTTATATGCATTATCATATTTCATGTCTATCTATATTGGGTTAATGATTGCGTGTTATCCCTTGTGGTATATCGGATGGACTCCCAGACATAAATTCCATAACCGAATCCGAATGGATTGTAATGCGATCTGTACTTGGGATACAACTCCACGTATCGCTCGAGGAAATGCTCATGCATGTGCTTAGGTCATTATAGATGTCATTTTCGTAATCATGTTCGAACGCGTTTCCGAACGCTACTCGGACGCATGCATTATGCCTCAATTACGTTCGAACGCATTTCCGAATGCTATACGAACGTATGCATTCTGCCTCACTCCGTTCGAATGTGTTTCCGAATGCTACTCGAACGCGCATGTATTCTGGTTTGCCATGCATCATATCTCATACCGTTTGAACGCATTTCCAAACGCTACTCGAACGCATGCATTCTCGAACGCGTTTCCGAACGCTACACGAATGTGCATACAATGAATCAACTTCTCTTCCTCATATTTCATGCATGTTTGCTTCTTTGGTCATTTCTTTTGCATTACATACTTAATCATCTGACTTTATTATTGACGCTTTTTACCGTTATTATTTATTTACATTTTCACATTTCTTTATTTGATATGTTTATGGAATTATGCGCTCGTTTTTATTTTATTTACTTTTATGGGTGTGCAAACTTGGGTTTTGATTAAATTATCTTGCATGTGTTTTATAAGACTTGGTTATACTATTGCATAAATCATTTCATTACAATTGGCATAAGTAAGGGACCATTCCGAACCCAACGATTTGAGGTCTTCCCTTGCGAGGGTTAGTGCAGCCTTAAACCATTTCCTAGTTCACACTGGGTGGCGACTCTATTTATTCTCTAGTTTAGTCCATCACGGGCTACTCCGTACTCCCGACCGGGCCGCGAGCCCGGACAGCGTTGCCCACCTTTGTACCATGTCCACAATCTGGAGACTCCACTGAGGATAGAGAATCGGCCCCGAAATAATGTATTGTAATGTTTGTGATTTTTGCTTTAGTTGACCTTGTCTCATATATTTTGCATACCCCATTTTACCTTGATGGCATTGTGAAGTCGCTTTCACTCGAAGCGACAGATCGTTATATGGTGTCATCACTCATTGGCACGTACCTTAGGGTATAAAAAAGGTGCGCTCGCTTGGTCGCTCAAACCCTTGAGTGGGGAGACCTAGTTGTGGGCAACCCTTCACCGACGGGAGCCTTTATCAATACTCCCATAAAACTGCACGAGAACCATAGTTATATGACCTATAGAAGCCACCATTTATGCTTGTGTTTGGGACCATCATCATTTGGATTCATTTGGACTTCTTTTCATGAGTTGTGAACTTGTTGGGCCATTTAAACTAGGACGCGTTTGTGTCTTATGAAGATTGGGCCAAAAGCTTTTAAAATACCGATGGGCCACTTTGTGTTTGGGCCCCATATCATTTGAAGTTGTTTAGCCACGTTATTGTAAAAGTGTATACCTGTTGGCCTTTTTCAACTGGGATAAGTTTACACCTCGCAATAATATGATTGAATGCTTTGAAATGATAATGGACCAACTTGTATGAAAACCTTGATGAGTTTAGAAAGTCCGAACATGATCCAAATATGCTAGAAGCATGAGTTCGATATCCGCACTGGCTTTCATCCAGAAATGATACGCCTTGTTACGGCATATTTGTATACTTTTGGCCGCTTCTAAGTTCATCCCCATGACCACGGTTGCTGAAAGCCCAATTCGTCATTTCTAGACAATGGCATGATCTCATAATAGGCTTAGTCCATGTTGTAAATGGGCGGTCTTTGTCTTTTACCGATGGAAAGGACTGAGGTAGCCAAGGTCCACCCTTGTAGCGTAGGAGATAACGATTTTGTGTACCCCATATTGTTACATAAAATTAGCCATACCTAGGACAGAAATGGACTTACCACGAGTGTAGGAGGAATAAGGTCGGAAGGATATATGTTGTTTTGATAACCATATGCATCTCATACATCTCATGCATCTCACGCATACACGCATCATGCTAACCCTTGTGTCTTAAATCCATCATAGATATCCGTTGGGTTAGGAAAGAAAGACTTGTCAATAAGAGTTTAGCAAACATGGATATCGATGAAGAGGAAGCCGAGAAACAGAAAAATTTATTGCAAGAATAGAAAGACCATATAAGGGCCTTCAGAAAAAAAAACAAAAGAAAAAAAAATTGTTTGTTTTTAGTCCTTAATAGTTAGGCATAAGTCCAATGATGAAATGGTTTGCTTTAGGGTGAAATCTTAAAAACGATAAACTCTTGATGTGCTTTTATCTGATGCTTTGAGTAATTGATCTATGTTAGACTCGTAAGCACTTAATTATAGGTTTTTAGCAGTGAAAACCTGAGTAGTCGACAATGTGACTAGTTGAAGAAATTACAGGTCGATGAATGACCGTTTGCTTAGATGTTTATCTTGATTTTCTTGTGTTATGATGTGTGGTATTGTTGAAAATAAAAGAAAAGTCCCTAAAAAAAATTTATTAACCACCTATAACCAATAAGCTTGAAGCTACCCATGGGCGAGTATTAGGACCACCAAGAGGAGAAATGCTACCTTAAAGGGTAGGTGTGTTGAAAAAAAATAGAAAAAGAAAAAAAAAGAGACAAAAGAAAAGAAAAAGAAAAATCATACCATATTGAGCACGGAAAAGCAATTGCAGAGCATAATTGAGACATCTAGGTTGGTTTGACCCATCGATCCCAAATTGTTTTTTAACGAAATCATTGAGTTGGCTTACCTAGGAATCAAGCTGTAAAAGAACCTTTGCACACACACTTTGAGTCTGGCTTAGATCATTTATTCAAAGGCTTGGATTTGAGTTGCATCGAGTGTTTTGAAGGTTCTCTGGTTTCATTACTGAGCATTCTTAGAGGACAATGATATGTATAACTATTGGGACTATTTTGTAGCATGTAATATAGTATGTTGATACGGAATGCCACATCACGTAGTCCACATTGACCTAGTGCAAGCAGCGGAGAATATAAAGTTAAACCAAGACTGGGGGCGACCAGACCAGTCTACCACCTCGCGAATCAAGGACATAATGAGATCTTGAGTCATGGGACCAAAGAGAACTGAGCAATCACCAGAGTAGAATTGACAGAGGGAAACTATAAGCAGGCCCTGGGGGCGACCAAAGACATTTATTGGCGAAGGGGGCCAAAGAAGCACTAGGAAGGCCTAACCCATCGAAATAGGGAATGCATCCACGCATACATGGATACACATCATATACATGCAATTTTTATTTTGTGTTCGCAGGTTTTGAAAAAAAAAGGAAAAAGCGGCAAAGACGAGCGAACTCAGAAACTGTTCAATAATGAACCATCTCAACTCAGTAACGATTTGGAAATGGATCACCATCTCTCATCAATAACGATTCGAAAATGGACCACCATCTCAACAAGTAACGGTTCAAAAATGAACCATCTCTCATCAGTAACGGTTCAGAAATGAACCACATCATATAAGTAACGGTTTGGAAATGTACCACCATCTCAACAAGTAACGGTTCGGAAATGAACCATCCACCCATATCAGTAACGGCTCGGAAATGAACCATCATCTTACATCAACTCAGTTCAGTAATGAATCATAGAGATCGCAACATCTTGCAGGGACGAACCTTAGGAGTCGCAGCACCTCGTCCCCAAATCAACTTATTTGGAAGCATCTCGCAAAGAAGCAGGCAAGTGCGACAGCCGACAAACCAGGTAAGTAAAAATGCATGCATAACTTTGATAGGGTTGTTACTGTCCCACACTGCACAAGCCCCATCAAAGTGGGGGCGACTGTAGACACTGTATTTTTACATAAAGCCCAATGATGAGCCTCGTATGGAGGCACTACCCGATAAGTTGCAGAAGTCACTGGAAACGGACGTCGGAATGGAAAATTCTAAAATTAATAGCTCATCAAATTTAAACTCGTTAGTTAGCCGCAAGTTCACTCAATTGATTCTTGTTTTAAACATTAATCTTGTCCCAAAACCCCCACACCCATCCAAAACCCATACGCACCCATCAAAAGCCCACATGCATAACCATAACCCTAATGCGCCACTATATAACATAACCTAAACTAAACCCTAATCGATCTTCTTCCTCCCACTCCACTCACGGAAAATAGAAGGCCAAAACAAAAAAACCCTAACATAGATTCGGCAACCACCAACTCCACCCTCTCTCTTCACGCCTCCTTCTCCCATTTGGCCACCAATTATCAAAGAAACCCTAAAAAATGACACCCTTACTCTCGCCTCTCTCTTCTCTTTAGCCACCATAGACTTCACGCAGCCACGACCTTCCCTTTCATCAACGAACCCTAGCTAGATCTCCTCTCTGACTCTCTCATTTTAACAAACACAAACCCTAGAGAAGGCTCGGGGGGCAGCCACTGGACTTCACGCATCAACTCCTCTCTCCACTCTCTCACTCTTTCATGGCAATTGACGACAAAAATAAAAAAAAACCCTAATAATCTCCCTTCTCTCCCCCTCTGATCTCTCTCTTCTTCTCTCCACTCACATGGCCAACCCTCACAGCATCTTCTCTCCCAACTTGAAACCACACAACAACACTGAACCGAAACAACACATCAAATAAACCATAACTCACACGGCCTCACCTTCTTTCCTTCCTGACATTCTCAATCTCTCACGGCAATAAATAAAAAACCATAACTCTCTCTCTTTTTTTATCTTACACACTCGGCAGTAACACAAACAAAATACACACACGGCTTCACTCACTCGGAAGCAACTCACACACACAGACACCACACACACGAAACACCAATCAACGCATCCCAGCAACCCCACCAAACCGACTCACGAGAAGCCAAAACCGAACACCAATCACCAATCAACGAAATCCACCAGAACAACACAAGAAAACCCCACCGACATACATAAACTAATAACCAAGCAGCCTCACCGACCATACAACAACAATTACCCCACTAGCGAAAGCAGCGCATGCAGACTTGGAGTGAACGTGACCAAAAGAAACAGGAACCCTACCAAAACCGAGCCACAAACAGCCACAAACTAACCCCATGCACCATTCAGCAAACAGCCACGTGAAACAAATTGCACTTTAGCACCAAACAACAAACTGCCCCCTAATGACCGAGCAAAAAAGAAACAAATGACAAGCCACAAACTGACTCACTATTGATTTCACTCAGCCCTCCATCATAAACAAATCGACACACAAAAGACCAAGTCAGCCGAGAACAAACCAAAACAATAGTGATCAACAGACAAATGTGAAACCAGTAGCCCACACAGCCCCCAAAATATCACCCAAACCGGTCCCCAAAACAGCTAGGAAAATTGCCCAAAAATAACCCAGAAAATTGCCTAAATTCAGCCCCGAGCCACCAAAAAATAGTGAACAAAACAGCGGAACATCGAGTGAAAAAAGAGAAAACAGCGAGTCGAAACAACGAACTAGCGAACCAGAAAAAAAGTAGAAACGTTAACCCTTCCGGTGATGTCCCAACGCACTCCCGAAAAGCGACTTAAAAGGTAAGACCTGAGGGCACCCTTTGTTATATTATATTTTTTCGTCCTGGAAATGGCATGCTTGGTTGGACGTGGAATACGTCTAACCGGGTATGCGAAATCCTACATTGAAAACAGCCAAATTATTTGGTCACATATTTATTATTCCGCATTTATTTCGTGTCATTTGTCTTTTTATTATTTCGTATTTAATTTACACTTATTGTTGTTTTATTATTCCGCACTTATTTTGTGTTATTTACCTTCCTTGTTATTTCGCATATTTGTCCCTTCGGTTATTTATTATTATATGCATTATCATATTTCATGTCTGTCTGCATTGGGTTAATGATTGCGTGTTATCCCTTGCGGTATATCGAATGGAAACCCAGACATAAATTCCGTAGCCGAATCCGAATGGACGGTAATGCGGTCTATACTTGAGATACACCTCCACGTACCACTCGGGGAAATGCTTATGCATGTGCTTAGGTCATTATAGATGTCATTTTTGTAATCACATTCGAACGCGTTTCTGAACGCTACTCGGACACATGCATTCTACCTCAATTACGTTCGAATGAGTTTCCGAACGCTACACGAATGTATGCATTCTGCCTCACTCAGTTCGAATGCGTTTTAGAACGCTACTCGAACGCGCATGCATTCTATTTTACCATGCATCATATCTCATACCGTTCGAACGTGTTTCCAAATGCTACTCAAACGCATGCATTCTGTTTACCGTTCGAACGCGTTTTCGAACGCTACATGAACGTGCATACAGTGAATCGACTTCTCTTCCTCATATTTCATGCATGTTTACTTCTTTTTTAATTTCTTTTGCATTACATACTTAATCATCTCACTTTTTTATTGACGCTTTTTACCGTTATTATTTATTTACATTTTCACATTTCTTTATTTGATATGTTTATGGAATTTTGCGCTCGTTTTATTTTATTTACTTTTATTGGTGTGCAAACTTGGGTTTTGATTAAATTATCTTGCATGTGTTTCATAAGACTTGGTTATACTATTGCATAAATCCTTTCATTACAATTGGCATAAGTAAGGGACCATTCCGAACCCAACGGTTTGAGGTCTTCCCTTACGAAGGGTGAGTACGACCTTAAATCATTTCCCAGTTCACACTGGGTGGTGACTCCATTTATTCTCCGGTTTAGTCCCCCGAGGGCTACTCCGTACTCCTGACCGGGCCGCTAGCCCGGACAGCGTAGCCCACCTCTGCACTATGTCTACATAAAGCCCTCATCTTGCTTTGTTGATGTGGAGGTTATTGGTGACTCATCTACTTGTGCTTTCTCATGGCAGACTGATATGGCATTATCAAATTCTTTTTATTCTATACTTCTTCTGTACCATGTTCAAGGGTGTCATTTGCATCTGTACCATTGCTTTCAATCTAGTAATATTCCTTGTGGTTTCCTCATTCAGATTGGTTATCTGCATAAGCAAGTCCTCCAATGATGGTTTTGGTTATTGAGGAAATTCTTAGGCTTGTGGTGGGTAAAAATGATATAATGGTTCAGTGGGATATGCGAGACCTTCATTGTTATGCCATGTAAAATACAGATTTCCCCCATGGATTGTAGTTGACCGTGCAATAATCACTAGGGTGGTTGCCCCCACATATCTTATATTTTATCATTGTACTTTGAAAGGCTTGAGCATACATTGCGCTACTTCTCTCTGACATCCATTGATAAGTATTGCTTTGGACAACAGGCCTTAGAAAATCAAACTATATCTCACCAACATTAGGTATAACATAATCTCTAAAAGCTCTTATTTCCTTTATCGCCCAATGATACTCCATTATTCGACCATATGAAATCAAAGACATTGAAATATAAGACATGTCTTATAATGATACTCCATTATTGTTGTTTCTTTATTACTTTATGGATGCGTGCTTGATTGCATGAAATATAAACTGTTCTGTGACATTCTTGCATTATAAGATATGTTGATACTCCATTATCACTGTTCCTTTATTACTTTATGGATGCGTGTCTGATTACATGAAATATAAAATATTCTATGACATTCTTGCATTATAAGACACGTGGATCCTCTTCTGAACCTGGATATTATACTGGCATTAGTAATGGACCATTCCGAACCTAAATAGGTTTAAGGTCAGACCTCGAGAGGGGTGTAGTACTGCCTTAAATCATTCTCAATGTCTTATACTAGGTGGCGACTCCTTTTTTCTCGGGTTAGTCCCTATGGGCTATCTGTACTCTCTACGGACTGCAAGTCTAATAACGTCGTGGTCATCGATTGTAGACATTGTATTTTTATGCATAACCTAATGATGAGTGTCTTATAGGGACATCTCCTAAAAAATTGGGAAATTACAAAATGAGTGCCAAGAAAGAAAGGAGCTCCAAGTAATATTATCAAAAGCCAGCAGGGCATCACCTATGTCTGGCATACACTCTCTCACACCAGAATATCTGGTGTGACACACCCTAAAAAACCTAAATCCCACCAGATGAATCATAACTGTCATTGAATATTCAAATTTTTAGTTACCAAAGACATTAGATCTGATTATGGGCGGCTAGATATGAAATTCAAATTTAACATCCGGCCGGATATGTATTAAAGTGGTCAACGCACATGAAAATTATCAAGAACTGAAGTCACGAACTGATTAATGGCCAGTCAGACTCATATTTAAAATTATACGTCCGGCTGTACATGGATTGAACATTACAATCTACAGTAATTCTTGTAACGCTAGACAGAGAGGAGACAAGGGTTGGATTATGTCTCCTCGTCTATTTCAGGTCCCTCCATAGCACTATAAATTAAGGCCATCCCCTTTCAAAAACCATTCATAATCCATCATAATGAAGCTCTTAAATTCTAAAACAGTGATCCTTGAGAGAGGAAAATAGAAGTATTTTTTGATTCCTGGAACCTCTTCATTTCTGGTGCGAATCCAGCAACATCCTAATACTCAGGCAGATTGATCGGTGAAATCACTCACGTAATACAAGCGCACGTATCGCTCAAGTAGTATAAAATGTATCGATCCCACAAGGACTTAATACCTAAGTTATTAATTTATGAAGCCAAATGTTTACGAGTATCTAATAGATTAGTTGTTTGAT
>SKCR01045714.1:0-53700 GCA_019454045.1 Zanthoxylum bungeanum | reverse complement strand
CATGTGAATATTATGTTTCATCACTTCCCTAGAATAAAAAGAAAATGTTGGGGTTATGGGATCCACATTTAATATTCAAACCTATGAATCTCACTTATTATAATATATAAATTATTTTCTGTCATGCTTTCTCTGGAATTAATAATGTCAAACATATAAAACCAGCCATATAGGCGGTAATTCATTTTAGTCCAACTACACCAGCCATATAGGCGGTAATTATCTGTCACATAAAGACCGACCATATAGGCGGTAAAGTAATTTATATTTAAACCGACCATATAGGCGGTAATAAAGTTTGCCATTAATTAGTCCGGACTATTATAATTTATATATTATAATTAAGTGAAATTGACCTAGTTTATCATATTAAATGTTTCACCATTTCCCCAGCGGAAATTTAACTACAAAACATAAAAGAAAATAAAAATAAAATACTGAAATTAAAATTAAAAATAAAAATACATAATTTAAATACTAAAAATAGATACAAACAAGATGCAATCCTTAAAGTCTATTAAAAACCTAAGGAAAGCATGGAAATCAAAATGAAAAATTAGGCTGAATTTATAGGCAATTTTTCTTCACGCGCGTCGCGACACACCAAGGTCTACGCGTCGCGACGCCGAGCTATCAACACGGCTGAACACGGCTTTGACATGTTAACTGCTGACTTGGCACACAGAATCTGTTGGCCCAATAGAATGCTGACACGTGGTACGCGTATAATTCGGTCCAATAACTGTTAGTGTTCCTAGAACATGCCAATGATCTCTAAGAGTGATTCGTGTGTGAATTTTATCAAAGGAAGTTGCGGAATACTTACATTGGTTTGGATGAATTTGAAAACTTTTCTTTGAAAATGGAAGCTCCAAGCCTTCTATTAGTGTTCCAACACTTGGGTGAGTCTCCCTATCACCTTCCTTTGACTCCTTAATGTGCTAGCATGCTTGAATTTTGCAACAAAAAACCATGGGAGAAGGAGAGAAGCTCGGCATTTTGAGGGAGAAGAGAGAGCTTAGTTGCTGTGAATAGTAACTTCATACCAATTTCCAAAATTGACTTAGTTTAAATATTAAGGTTGAGTGTTGAATTTGGTTTGAATGTATTATAAGTAAAGCCAAGTTTTCTTTCAATAAATCATAACCATGAAATAAGCCTAACCACTTCCATCACATGTCTAACATGTTGATGTTGGATAATTATGACCCATAGCATCACTATTTGTACAGAACATGGTGTTGTTGTACAAATTAACTATGTGACAAAGGAAAGTGCTCTTTTATCATTTGTAATTGGATTACCGGGATATATAAATGATAAAAGTCCATATGATTAGTTTCGGATTAATAAGATATGAGACAGTATTAATCCACTAAGGTTTAATCATTAAAATATGTACTTTAATTATTTATCTGAATCGTCGGATCATATATCGTGGCGATGTGATGATCGAATAAATCGCATCAGATGATAACCTTTCATATCGGCTGACGAAAGTTGTTTCTCAGCAGAAGTTTGAGCGACACGTACATAGTTCAGGTGTAGGACACTTGAGTGATTGTCTATAGGCCAAGTGGGAGATTGTTGGACAATTATGACCCATAACATCACTATTTGTACAGAACATGGTGTTGTTGTACAAATTAACTATGTGACAAAGGAAATTGCTCTTTTATCATTTGTAATTGGATTACCGGGATATATAAATGATAAAAGTCCATATGATTACTTCTGGATTAATAAGATATGAGACAGTATTAATCCACTAAGGTTTAATCATTAAAATATCCCTAGTCGTAGTATTATCGAGATTGGACATCGATAATGCGGAATAGATTAGTATTGCACTTGTGCGCGTTGTGGGAGCATAACGGCATAGTTCTCATATATTTAAGTATTGGATACTTATGCAAGTGTGATAGGAGGTTGTGTTTACCGATGGTACGAGAACAGCTTCGCTCTGGATAGACCCCTCGGAATCCCATTAGTAGTATGACTATGTGTCTATGGGAGTCCGAATCAGGGTAGGTGTATTTGGTCTTAACCTGAGACTTACATCGTTAATACTTGCGACAATCAATATACTTTGGTTTTGGTTGTCCGGGGCTTTAACAGGTTCTGTGTACGCCTCTTCTGGGTATATTGAGAATCGTAGTGTATTGGGTGTGATGTCAAGATGGAAGTACCACTTCAGTCATATGGAGATGATGATCACGTAGGATACGGAAATAGTACTCTTTAGTACTGTAGTCATCGGGATAATATGACTAGGTCATGATTATCCGATTATAGAGACTAGTTACCAGAGATCCGATATGTGCTTCGTACGGGGTAGACACAATTCCAACCCCAGGCATAGCATGTGACATCCGACACTGGATCGCAATACGCAATACTATGTATACTACGCCAGACACAAATTACATATTCCTTAAAAGAATATTTCTGGAGAATTGGGTAGGCACGGTTCTTTGCTAGAAGCCAACTATGTCTTGTAAATCGGTAAGAACGTGGTACTAGGTACGCAGGTATTCGGATATTCCGATGACCGGATTTACTGCCAACATATCCAGGGATCTCATGGGTAGCTTCCCGAAGATTCACCGATGACGTATGACTCGAACATAATTAATCTGGGATTAATTGGAAGAGAGAGAAAATTAATCTAGGATTAATTACGGAGAATTTTATCTGGGATAAAATTCTATTAATAGAGAGAGATCGATTAATTCGAAATTAATCGATAAAATAATATATTAGATATATTAAACGAAATTAGATTTCGACGCGGAATTAAAATTGGATTTTAATTCGGGCAAACGAATTAGTTTAGAATTAATTCGCAAGCGACGCGAATAGTAATTTTACTTGGCATAATTATTTAATTAAATTTGATTTAATTACGTCGCAACGGAAAATTCGTTAATTTAAAATTAACGAACCCGAGCCCGGAATGTGTTTGCGGGCCCGCTCAGATTTTGAATTAAAGTGGGGCCCACAAGTCACATTGCAAGTCACTTTAGTGATGGAAGTCATATCACCTTTTTGTGATTGACATCTAGTCACTATTCATGATAGGAGTAGTTGGAGGCATTGATTGCTAATTTCCCTACAAAATTGTTTTTACGCTTTTTGGAAAAGCATAAACCAAAATTGAGTTTGACTTTTGGTAGTGTGGTAATTGTTTTAGAAACCAAAATTTACCAAAAACACAACTCTCTCATTCTTCTCTCCTTGGCCGAAAATGGCCTTCCTTTTTCTTCTCTTTGGCGTGAACCTAGAGTTCATTTCCTTTGATTTTGTTGCAAAATCTCTAGAGCTAGTACTCAAAGATTCATACAAAGGTGATAGGGAAACCTTTCCCATGAGTTTGAAATTCAAGAATCAAGCTTGGAAGCTCAACATACATCAAAGAGATGAGCTTGGAGCAACTACACAAAAGATGGATTTTTGTATTCTCTACATCCATTAGCCGATCAAAGTGAGTATTTTTCCGCAACTTTACTTTGAGTATTCACATATTTTATGCTTAATTGATCTTGGTTTGACCTAGAAAACCCAACAATGGTATCAGAGCCCTGATTAAACATGAAATTGAATTTAGGGTTCTTAAACTTTAATTTGGGATTTTGTGATTTGAGCATGATTTCTTCAAATTGATGATTTGGTTGAGGTTGGATGATGTTAAATTGGATTTGTACATTGTTGGAATTGTGAAAAATTGATAGGATTAATTTTCCTCAATTTGTATGCCTTGGCCGAATATGATACTCTAGGATAACTCTTGGTGATTTTGAATTTTAGACCATTGGATGTGTTTAAAATACATGGTTAAATTGATTTGTGATTTAATTGGATTAAAATCAAAATTAATGAAAAATTACTATGATTGCCGTGAGCTATTGAAAGCATGTTGGATTGATTTTGCTTCAATTTGTGTTGGACATAAGTTGGTTAATTAAAGCATGATTAATTAGTGTAATTGGTTTTTTGGAAATATTGATTTAACTAATTAATTATGGCTAATACACTTTAGTTAATTAAATTGTGATATTAGGAATATTGGAATTTAATTAATTAGGCTTAATTTGGAATTTGGCTAATAATATTGTATTTGGGCTTAATTGGCTTGGTTGGGCCAAGTTTGGTTTAGGATAATTGGTTGGATCCAATTGGGCCTAAAACCATTTCCATAAAGTCCAAATATGATTATTGGGCCTTTAAAATTTAATTGGGCCTAATGGGCCAAAATTAATTTTGTGGCAAAGGGTGATTCCTTATTGGGCTTTGGTTGCCAAAGTCCATGCCTTATAAATTAATTGAAAGCCCATTGGACTTTAATTAAATTGACATTAGATGTTAATTGGGCTTTGAGACCTATTAAGATTAGATTTAGAATCTAAGTCGCAAAGGCTCATTATTAAAGTGTAATTATTTAATTTAGAATTAAATATGAATTACTATTGAATACGAATTAAATTGGATTTAATATTGTAGTTCGATATAATTCAAGAATACGTACTTCGAGTACTTATTCTTAAAACGAATTGGACTCGCGCAAATCAAATCGTTGTTTGAACATTGGATGGTCATTAATCAAAGATTAATTAATTGGATTAGATTGATTGATAACATGTTTTGTGTGAATACATGGATGTGATGTATGAATAATGTATATCATATGGATATTAGATGGGTGAGGGCAATTTTGGAAATTGTTGTAATAAATTTAGAATTTATTAAATTGGACCTGCGTGTCCAGCATATTACCTCTTGACTCTTTGTATTTCTCTTCTCACCTATTCCCATCAATGTAAATGAGGTTTCTTTAGAAGTGTTATGTAATTAGGTAGAAGTAAGATTTGTGCTAGCGGGAGAGAGGAAAGAGAGAGATTTGTTCTAGGAACAAATTGTATTATATATGCATCTGCATATCATTATTAATTTATTTATCGCGCCTTATTATGCTTTTAGAATGCATGTTTAAGGGTGTATGATGAGACCTAATCAAAGATAATTAATTGGTTGCCAATTACGCGAAAAAACCCTCAACAAATATTAAGTGTTTTCCTTCCATTGAATGATTCATTCTCAAGATCCAAGATTGACACTGGTTTGTTGGCCAAAGTCAAGACCTTTGTCCATCGCGGATGTGTTTGAATCATGAAGGCTTTGTTCCATATCGCATGTCTTGTCCAAGTTGCGATTTGTTGGCCAAAGTCAAGATCACTTCTTGTCCATCGACATCGATTACGAAGCTTTCCAAGGTCAATGGGTCCCGCTTAACTGGAATCATTAAGCTCATTGTGCCAAAGCCAAGGCTTAGTTGATTAAGAGGAAAAAGGTTAAGGAATATAACGGATATATTGGCATATATTAGATATATGTTTTGGACTTGGATGTCCGCCTACTGGATCTAGGAATTGGATGAGATCCAATTGATCTTAGAGATCTACCTAGTTAAATATCATACAGCTTGTTGGCCAAAGTCAAGGTTGTGTGTTATTTAACGGGATCCTAGCCCATTAGGAAACTAGGTTTCCCGAGTACTCAACAGAGGGTTAGAGGTTCGCCGAAAAATAGTGGGAGGCAAGTATTAAATTTGCAATTTCGTTTAGATACTTGCCAATACGCGCTCATTTCATTTTTCGTCATTAATTTAAATATATATTAGTTGGACTAATATTTAATTATTATTTTAATTAAACAGTTGGACTGTATTCAAACTATAGTTGATTATATAATTGGATTACAGTAATCTATATATTTGAATTTAACCAATCAAATTATAGTTGATTATATAGTTAGACTATAGTAATCATTATATTCAATTGTACCCGTTATCGTTGATTGGATAGTTGGACTATAGCAATCAAGATAACTGAAAGATTAGCGTTTAAAACATAATCCTGGCAGAAAATGTCTTTAAACGGCTCTAATTTTCAGATTGGGAATGAAACCTCAGGATAGTCCTGGCAACTGAGAAGTTACTCTATTTGATAGAGCAACCTCTTGGGCCTAAGCCCGAAGTTGAGCGAATAGTAGAGCATGAGCTTTGGAAGACTCATGGTGATGATAACTTTAGTGCTCAATCCTTTATGCTTGATGCAATGACACTTTAATTTTGTCGTCAAAACTAAGGATTAGATCCTTATACCATGATGTTGAAATTAAAGGATCTTTATAGATTTATTATTAGATCTTAGAAGTATAAATTGCAAAAGAAGCTTTTTCGCTCGCGTATGTCAGAGGGTACATCTATCGATCACTAGGTGTCGCAGATGATTGCTGACATCGATCGGCTAGGTTAGCTGGGCATTACATTCGTGGCCGAGACTACCAAAGATTTGATCTTATAGTCTCTACCCGAAAGCTAGGGCAGGTTCATTATGAATCAAGAGTAAACTCTTGGAGAGTTGATGGCTATGCTCTATGAGGCAGAGCCAGAGCTTCTAAAAGGGGTAAAGGCAAAATCGTCATTGTCTTCTGGGAAGACAAAGGACATATCTCAAGATGTCTGCCTAAACTGTGGCAAACGGAGTCACTAGAAGCGTGACTGCCGTATGAACAAGGCAGACATGAAGGAAGTGAAGACGGGGCAAGGCTCCGGCTTCAAATATGTTTGTCATAAACATGTTCTCTACTAGTTTCAAAATTTGATTTTTGATACTAAATGTTGTACATAAATATGTACTGATGTGCAGAATCTGCTGATTAGTAGGAGACTGACTTCAGTTGAGATCAACCTGCGAGTCGGAAAAGGGACAACAGTCGCTGTTTTAACCGTAGAGACCTAAGTTTAGGAACTACCCTTTGGGCATGTACTTAAATTAGGAAACTGTTATAATGTACCTAGTTTGACTAGAAATATTATCTCTATATCTAGTATAACTCGTTGCGGGTATACCTTTATATTCTAGAACACTAAATATTTTATTTTATAAAGATGATATTGAGATAAACACATTAGATGTGAATAGCAGTATTTATATTTTGAATATAAATGAATCTCAAACGTATAACATGACAAACAAATAGCTCAAACTGAATTAATCAGTTGAGACTTATAAGTGGCATTGTTGTCTAGGACACATTAACAAGACTCGTATATCCACACTTTCGAAGAGTGGGTACTAGGACGAATTTGATTCTAATCAAATAATGTCTACGAATCTAGTTTATTAGGAAAAATGCCTAAAACACCTGGTAAAAGTGCAAGTGTCACTGATCTGTTAGCCCTCGTTTATAGTGACATAAGTGGGCCCATGTCTAGCTAGGCTAGAGGTGGATATGAACACTTCGTAACCTTTACGGATGTGGCATCGCGTTATGGTTATGTGTTTCTTTTGAAACACAAATCGGAAACTTTTGATAACATCAAAGAGTTTCGACACTAAGTAGACAGACAGACCGGCTAAAGTATTAAACTATCATGGTTAGACCGTGGTGGAAAATACTTGAGCAATAAGTTTCTCGACTATTTGAAAGAGTATAGTATTCTTTCATAGTTGACTCCTCTCGGAACACCTCAATTTGACGGTGTGTCCGAACAGCGAAACCGAAATTCGTTGGACATGGTAAGCTTAATTATGAGTCACTCTAAGCTACCATTTTCCTTCTAGGGATACGCATTAAACAGTGCAATACTTATTTTGAATAAGGTTCCATAAAAATATGTTAGACAAACTTCATATTAGATATGAACAGGAAAGAAACCAGGTTTTCTCATTCCTAAATATTTGGGAATGCTGGGCATATGTTTGGATGATACCAAACTAGAAACTAAATCGGATAAGTGCCTAGTTGTGGGTTAGTTATCCTAGGGAAACAAAAGTATAATACTTATATAACTCACAAGAGAACAATGCAATTGTTGCTCGCCATGCGATTTTCCTAAGAGGAATACCTATATGCAGTGGTAAGTGGGAGGAAAGTAAAACTCGGTGAAAATCGGAGTAATACTGTTCCAGGCACCGATTCCTTAATGGAACACAAACAGTTCATCAGGGCTGAAACTTCACCAATAATCTTTGAATACACAAGAACCGCGTAAGTCAAAGAGAGTCGGAAAACAACCTGGGAGGTATGGGTTTGGTACTATATAAGTCTTCAAGGAAGACATATATGGATGGCAACATACGAACGTACAAAGCTAGGCTTGTAGCGAAAAGGTATTGTTATCAACATTGTGTCGATTACGACGAAACCTTTTACTCGTTGCCATGATTAAATCCATTTGGATAATGCTTGCTAATGCTGCATGTTTCATTTATGAAATATGGTAGCTGAACGTCAAAATCACTTTCCTTAAACAGAAACCTTTTGGAGGATGACATCCTGACGGTTTTGTCGTACCAAAAACATGCAAACAAGGTTTGCAAGTTAAATTGATCCATTTATGGATGGAAGCAAGCATTGCGTTCTTGGAACCAGCATTTTGATGTAATCATAATGGTATATGATTTAATTCAAAACGAAAATGATTCTTGTGTATATAAGGAGGTTAGTGGGAGCACACTGACAGTGATTGTCCTATATAATGATGACATGTCATTTCTTGGAAATGACATTCCCATAATACAATCGGTGAAAGCTTGGCTTTCATGGAAATTCTCCGTAGAATACTTGGGAGAGACAACATTTATTCTAGGAATAAGGATCTACTGGAATAGATCTAAAAGTTGTTGGCATTCTCTGAGAACTCGTACATTGAAATATATGTACGCGACCAGGTGTCTCATATGCTTTGAGCATATGGAGTCACAATCAGGCCAATCCATGTGATGGTCACTGGATTGATGTTAAGAACATCCTTAAGTATCTTAGACGAACTAAGGATGCTTTCTTAAGCTATGGAAAAGGAAAACTTGAAGTGACTGGGTTCACCGCTGTAAGTTTCCAAACCGAAAAAAATTACTATAAGTCGTAATAAGGGTACTATATAGTTTGAATAACGGAACAATGAGCTGGAAATCTTCCAAGCAAGATACTGTTGCCGAATAAACAACAAAAGCGAAATATTGCTGCAGCTGAGGCAGCAATAGAAGCGATTTGGATCTATAATAATCTTAATTAGATTAGGTATAGTTCTGTTAGCGGCTGAGCTAGGCTACAGCACAGGCTAAAGAATTAAAGGTCTCATCAATGATCTAAATATGTACTTCAATTATTTATCTGATTCGTCGGATCATACATCGTGGAGATATGATGATCGAATAAATCGCATCAGATGATAACCTTTCAAATCCGCTGACGAAAGCTGTTTCTCAGCAGAAGTTTGAGCGACACGTACATAGTACAAGTGTAAGACACTTGAGTGATTGTCTATAGGCCAAGTGGGAGATTGTTGGACAATATGACCCATACATCACTATTTATATGTTTGAGATTCATTATATTCAAAAAAAATATAAATACTGTTATTCACATCTAATGTGTATATCTCAATATCATCTTTATAAAAAAAACACCTTGTGTTCTGGAATACAAAGGTATACCCGCAACGGGTTAAACTAGATACATAGATAATGTTCATAGTCAAACTAGATGCATTATAACAGTCTCTTAGTTTAAGTACATGCCCAAAGGGCAATTCCAAATCTTAGGTTCCTACGGCCAAAACAGTGACTCTCGTCCTATTTCCGACTTGTAGGTCGATCTCATCTGAAGCCAGTTTCCTGCTTATCAGCAGATCCCGCACATCAGTACATATATACATGTATCACATCTAGTATCAAAAAATCCAATTTTAAAAAACAGTAGTGAACATGTTTATAACAAACATTCTTGAAGCCGAAACCTTGTCCCGCTTTCACTTCCTTCATGTCTGCCTTGTTCATACGGCAGTCACACTTCTAGTGACCCCGTTTGCCATAATTTAGGCAGACAACTTGGGATTTATCCTTTTAAGAAGCTCTAGCTATGCATAACGAATTGAGCACTAAAGTTATCATCACAATGAGTCTTCCCAAGCTCATGCTCTACTATTCGCTCAACTCCGGGCTCATGCTCGAGATGTTCTACTCCCAATCTGAAAATTAAAGCTGTTAAAGACATTTTCCCAAGGATTATGTCCTTTGACGCTAATCTTTCAGTCATCTTGATTGATATAGTCCAACTATCCAATCAATGATTTCGGGTACAATTAAATGCAATGCTTACTATAGTCTAACTATATAATCAACTACAATTGTTCGGTTACATTCAGATGTATTGATTACTATAATCCAATTATATAATCAACTACAAATGAAGTAGTTTGAATACATTCCAACAGTTTAAATAAAACAACAATTGAATATTAGTCCAACTAATATATTTAATAATAAATGACGAAAAATGAAATGAGCGCGTATTGGCAAGTATCTAAACGAAATTACAAATTTAATACTTACCTCCCACTATTTTTCGACGAGCCTCTAACCCTCTGTGGAGTACTCGGAAACCTAGTTTCCTAGTGGGCTAGGATCCCGTTAAAAGATACACAACCATGACTTTGGCCAACAAGTTGTGTAAAATTTAACTAGGTAGATCTCTAAGATCAATTGGATCTCATCCAATTCCTAGATCCAGTAGGTGGACATCCAAGCCCGAAACATATATCATATATATGTCAATATATCCAATATATTCCCTAACATTTTCCTCTGAATCAACTAAGCCTTGGCTTTGGCACAACAAGCTTAATGATTCCAGTTAAGCGGGACCCATTGACTTTGGTAAGCTTCGTAATCGATGTCGATGGACAAGAAGTGATCTTGACTTTGGCCAACAAATCACAACTTGGACAAGACATACGATATGGAACAAAGCCTTCATGATTCAAACACATCTGCGATGGACAAAGGTCTTGATTTTGGCCAACAAACCAGTGCCAATCTTGGATCTTGAGAGAGAATCACTCAATGGCAGGAAATCGCTTAATATAAAATGGGGGGTTTTTGTCGCGATTTGGCAACCAATTTATTATCTTTAATTAGGTGTCATCATACACCCTTAAGCATGCATTCTAAAAGCATAATAAGGCGCGAAATAAAATTAATAATGATATGTGGATGGATATATAATACAATTTGTTCCTAGACCAAATCTCTCCCTTTTCCTCTCTCCCGCTAGCACTATTCTTACTTCTACCCAATTACATAACACTTCTAAAGAAACCTCATTTACATTGAGGGGAATTGGTGAGAAGAGAAATACAATGGGAAAATAGGTAATAGGCTGGACACGCAGGTCCAATTTAATAAATTCTAAATTTATTACAACAATTTCCAAAATTACCATCACACATCTAATATCCATCCGATATACATTATTCATACATACATCCAAGTATTCACACAAATAATGTTATCAATCAATCTAATCCAATTAATTAATCTTTGATTAATGACCATCCAATGTTCATACAACGATTTGATTTGCTCGAGTCAAACTCGTTTAAGAATAAATACTCAAAATAAGTATTCTTGAATTATATCGAACTACAATTTTAAATCCAATTTAAATTGCATTAAATACTAATTCATATTTAATTCCAAATTAAATAATTACACTTATTTATGTGCCTTAATGACTTGGATTCCAAATCCAATCTTAATGGATCTCAAAGGCCTAATTAATATCCAATACTATTTAATTAAAGTCCAATGGGCTTTTAATTAATTCTTTAGGCTTGAGCTTTCGGCCAAAATGGATCTAATCTATAATGCCTAGGCCTAATAGGAATCACCATATGCCATAGAATCAATTTTGGCCCATTAGGCCCAATTAAATTATTAAAGGCCCAATAATCATATTTTGGACTTTATGGAAATAGTTTAGGCCCAAATATAATCCAAGACTGAAATTTGGCCCAACCAAGTCCATTATCCCAAATACAACAATTAAATTAATACAACATTCCAAATTATATATTAATTCAATTAAAGTGCAATCACCATAATTAATTAATTAACCTAATGTTTCCAAAACATTAATTTAATCTAATTAATCATGCCTAATTCCCACTTTCATGTCCAACACAAAATTGGGGCAAAATCAATTCTATAACATGCTTCACATCTCACGACAATACATGAAATTAACATACAATTTTGATTTCAATCTAATTAAATCAACAACTAATATTCAATTTCATGTGAATCAACATATCCAATAGTCTAATTCAAAATTTAACCATGAGCTTCCTAGGGTATTTTCGACCAAGCATGGATTTTGGGGATTTTTGATCTAATCAATTTATCACAAAATCAATGATGCACAAATCCAATTAAACATCACATAAACTCAACCAAACAATCAATTTAGGAAAAATTAAGCTCTAAGCATAAAATCCAAAATTAAAGTCATGAAACCTAGAAATTAAATCATGCTTAGATCTCGCTATGATACCATTGTTAGTGTCCTAGACATGCCACGGGATCTCTAAGCGTGATTCGTGTGTGAATAATAATCAAAAATAAGTTGCGGAAGACTTAAATTGATCGGTTGAGTTCAAAACTTACATGGATGTTGAAGCTTCCAAGCTCATTGGTGAGTATCCCTATCACTTTCATTTGACTCTCATATGTGTTAGCAAGAATAAATGGAACAAATTTTATCTCCCTAGGAGAAATAAATTTGCCCGAGAGAGGGAAGCAATCGGTTACTTGGTGAACTATTCGGCGAAGTCTTCAAATGCAGTGGCCAATTCGGCCAAGATGAAAAAGAGAACCAGATTGCTTTCGGCCTTTTAAGAAATCAAATGGCCAATTCTTTCGGCCAATCACTTTTTTTTTGAAAAGTCAAAATGCATTTTTTATGGTTGCAGAGGCACTTTTCGTTTTTTTATGCTTAAGAAAAGCAAAATGTTGCTTTTTAAAATCAGCGGCCATTAAAAGGAAAACAAGCCACTTCTATTTCTTTATTTTTTACACGTTAAAAAAGAAGTCAGAGAAGTAATTGATATAGTGGCCATTCGGCCTATCTCTCAATCAAGGCCATTCGGCCATTAATCAAATGAAGGCCATTCGGCCTAATGCCAGGGAGAGAGATCAATTTTTAAAATTAAATATGTTAAGTGTTAAATAAGATACCATCAAAACCCATCACTCATGTCAATCACCTAAGATGACTAATGATGTAAGTAAAGTGGGCCCCATTTTAAATTCAAAATTCAAGTGAGCTTGCTCAACACACTTCGGGCTCGGATTCGTTTAATCCGATTAAACGAACTTTCCGTCGCGACATAATTAAATCTAATTTAATTAAAAAATAATACCCTGTAAAATTATTACGGAAATCGCTCGCGAATTAATTCCAAATTAATTCGTTCGCTAAAATTAAAATCCAATTTAATTTCCCGTTGAAATCCAATTTCAATTAATATATCTAATATATTATTTAGCCCAATTAAATAAATTAAATAGTAAAATATAAATTAACTATTAAATTTATTTTATCGATTAATTCCAAATTAATCCCGTTCTCTCCTCTCGACGAATTTAATCCCAGATAAATTCTCGACGCAATTAATCCCAGATTAATTCTTTCTCTAATAACTAATCCCAGATTAATTCTTGCCATAATTAATCCCAGATTAATTTTCTCTCTCTAAATTAATCCCAGATTAACATTATCTCTCTTAATTAATCCCAGATTAATATTGTTTGAGTCAAACATCATCAGTGAATCTTTGGGGTGCGACCCAATAGATCCATGGATATGTTGGCAGTAAATACGGTCATCGGACTATCCAAAAACGTGCGTACCCGGCACAAAGTATTTACCGATTTACAAGACATGGTTGGCATCTGGCAAAGCACCGTGCCTACCCAATTCTCCAGAAATATTCTGCTACGGAATAAATGATCTATGTCAGGCGTAGTATACGTAGTATTGCGTATTGCGATCCAGTATTGGATGTCACATGCAAGGCCTGGGGCTGGAATTGTGTCTGCCCCGTACGAAGCATATATCGGATCACAATCAACTAGTCTCTTTATGATCGGAAAGTCATGACCAAGTCATACTTCCCCAATGGCTATAGCACTTAGAGTACCAGTTATGTATCTCTGCGTGATCATCATCTCCATATGACTGAAGTGATACTTCCATCTTGACATCACACCCAATACACTACGATTCTCAGTATACCCAGAAGAGGCGTACACAGAACTTGTTAAAGCCTTGGACGACCAAAACCAAAGTATATTGATTGTCGCAAGTATTAGCGATGCAAGTCTCAGGTTAAGACCAAATACACCTACCCTGATTCGGATTCCCATAGACACATAGTCATACTACCAATGGGATTCCGAGGGGTCTATCCAGAGCGAAACTGTTTCCGTACCATCGGTAAATAGAACCTCCTATTACACTCGCATGAGTATCCAATACCCAAATATATGAGAACTATGTCACTACGCTTCCATAATACGCACATGTGTAATACTAGTCTATTCCGCATTATCGATGTCCAGTCTCGATAATACTGCGACTATGGATATTTAATGATTAAACCTTTGTGGATTAATAATGTCTCATATCTTATTAATCCGGTACTAATCATATGGACTTTTATCATTTATATATTCGAGTAATCCAATTACAAATGATAAAAGAGCAATTTCCTTTGTCACATAGTTAATTTGTACAACAACACCATGTTCTGTACAAATAGTGATGCTATGGGTTATAATTGTCCAACAGGTCATTCATCATGGCATTTTTCTTGCCGTCCATCCTCATGGAGGTCTTTGACAACGGCTAATTCATTTCCCTTCCCATTTTGTCTTTACTAGGGCCAACCCCTTGGATCTGGGATTTGAGCGCCCGGTTCTCTTGTTGTATGACTTGCAATTGTTCCTTGACCGGCGTAAACACACACGTATAACGCAAGCGTACGTATCGTTCAAGTAGTATAAAAAGTATCGATCCCACGAGGACTTAATACCTAAGTTATTAATTTTATGAGGTTAAATGATTACTAGTATCTAACAGGTTGTTTAACTGATTTGAAATAGCGACGATTCTAATTTAAAGACAATAAAATAAAATTGTTTGAAGGTAGATTTTAAGAAAATTCAATATTAAAACTATCCAGGGTTGTGATTTATTCCAATATTATTTAAAGATAAAGTGGTTATATTATAATTGGGTAAAATATTGATTTATTAACCTGGAACACCAATTTATGTAAAAGCCTCTTCCGATGGTCAATTACAAATACCTAGTATAATCCAATTGAACCATATGCCTATGTCAACCAAATTACCTAGATTCATTAAGATTAAGTTCCAATTATGGCTACCCTCGCCTGACAGGTATATTCCTATCCTGTAAGGAAATCTATTGAAGGGTTATCTATCCTTAAGGAAGATCGTGGGCTGTTGATTCTAAGGTCTTAAACTTAAAATCCCTATGTCTAGTTCATTTTAAGTTTACCTAATCAATTTAATTAATGGCCAGTTAATTAAAGAGCATTAAGATTAAGACTCAATAAATAAATCTTTATATTACCCAAATTATAATCTAACCCTTATAAGCCCGTGATATTGGATTTCATCACAACCCTAGATACTAACTTAGTTATGACACATAGCTAGGGCTAGTAAAAACTTAAAAGTAAAAACCATAAAGTAACAATACTGAAAAGTAATTGCAGTAAAGTAAAAGCTTAAAAGTAAAATAAAATAAAATGCTAAGGTAAAAAGGAATTACTTTTACTACTACTTATTTAGATATCTCCCAGTAAAATAATATATAAACTTGTAATATATTTTACCAACCGACCAATCTGGCGGTATTCTGATTAAATCAAATTAAGTCCAACCATCCATATAGGTGGTAATATTTGTCCATAATCCAGCCATAAAGGCGGTACCAAAATAAATTTACCAACCGACCAGTCTGGCGGTATCCTTGATTAGTCAGGTTCAAACCAACAGAAAATAAATTTACCAACCGACCAATATAGCGGTATCCCTTTATTAATCAGTATTTTAAACAGTAAATATATCATTTTTAAGGGAGATTAATCTAAATAGCAATAGTAAAATAATTACCTTTCACCTTAGCATAGGGAAGTTACCTCCGCATAGTGAATAGTAAAAACTGTAAAATAAAGAAAGTAAATTATTATTACTACAAACAGTAATTAAAATTATTACAAAAGTAAAAAGTAAAATAAAAACGAAAATTCTAGAGAGAGAAACTCCCTAATTACATAGAAGGAGTGAGAAAAGGTGTAATGAAAACTGAAAATTCGCGGCCTATTTATAGCAAAAAAAATTCACTGTTTGGTCACTGTTCGCGCGTCGCGACGCCAAGCAGTTCAGCGTCGCGACGCTGGATTCGTCGACGTGGCACAATGAGGAGGCGACACGTAGCAAGGCGGCTGACTGTTTAGAGCGACACGTGTCATGGCGGCTAAAACTCAATTATTATGCTGACGTCATTGGTGACGTGTCACTGTTCATGACGTCATTGGTTGCGTCACTGTGATGATGTGGATGGCGACGTGGCGACACGTGGGGCGGCGGCCGTCAGACGAATAAGATTTCGCCACGTGTCGCGCTGTAATTGGCTGATATTGACGTGGCATGTTGACTCGGTTGACTTGCTGACGTGGCTGCTGATGTGGAAGATGATGTGGCGACACGTAGGATGACACGTGGGGCGGTGGCCGTCCGATCAATAAGATTTCGACACGTGGCACGGCGCATTTTAGCATCTCCGTTGTGATGGTGACACGTGGCACGGCGCACGTTAGCAAAGTCAAACTTGTCTCAGATTCTGATTTGTGGACCCGGTGCATTTTAGCAGATTCGGCGCACGCTGGGCGTCGCGACGCGGAAGAGACGAAAATATTCCTGTTGACACATTTTTGTCCGGTTTTGCCTCAAATTGCCTCCAGTGCTTTCCAAACTTTATTTATCTACAAAATAACACAAAACACATCAAAACATTCACAAAACTCAAGAAACTATACAAAATATTAGATTAAATTAGTGGGAAATAGTGATATAAATACCACTCATCACACCCCCAAACCTAACATTTTGCTAGTCCTCGAGCAAAATACAAAATGAAATAACATAATAAAATTTAACTAAGCCATTTTCGTAGGGATCACGGTTGCATTTAGCGTATGCAACAAGCCTTTAAACCCCTAGGTGTCCCTAGTGGACGAGTGTAGTCTCGTGAGGGTTTACAGCAATGATACCCACAAACATTTTACAAAAGTAAAAATGTAGTAAAACTAATGCACACAAAAGCAAAAAGACAAGAGAAAAGAGAATAAAGAAGTTAGTAACTAATCAGGTGAAACTTCTACTACAAGTTACTAGTTGTTTTGTTTCTTTCTAAATTACCGAATAAGTAAATTCTCCGATTATTTTTACCTTTCTTCATATACACAGTCAACATAATATTAAACAACTCATTTTTGCCCACAACAGTCATAAGTGCAGTTGATAAGAGAGTAATATTTTTGTCCTAAAGTTCTATCAGATTTCACACCTTTTTGTAGCAATGGAATAATTTTCTGATTTTTCTGATTTTTTTCTTTGCTTTTCTGAATTTTGACTTTTTATTTATATACAATACCTTCCGTCTATGTAGCGAGCTTTGGGTCGGTGGCTCCCAAACCAGTTGGCTTTAGGGCACCAGGTGTTAAGACACCCCTACGAACTTAATTACTCAGACTTCAGATATAAATATATTTTTTTGCAGTATCTTTGATCCATGTAGCGAGCTTTGGGCCAATGACTCCCAAACCAGTTGGTTTTAGGGCACTAGGTGTTAAAACACCCTTACAGACTTAATAACTCGGATCTTAGATACTTTATTTGTGTACATCAGAAATTTTTTTTTTTTTTTTTTTTTTTTTTACTCCATCACTATTTAGAGATGCTTCCTCCAATTAAACTATAGCACGGAATATTACAAACTTTTCAATTTTAACTCATGACTGTATGTTTCCATGTAAGTTCATAATACCTGTCAAATGAGCATATGAAGATTCATTTTAGTCAGTATTATGGAGAATTCACAAATTAAATAATTCAAAATGAAATAAACAAAAAGTAACTTATTTCGAAATAAATGGATTGAAATACGTCTCAAGAGTGGAAACTCCTTACTCGGCTATTTTTTACCAATTTCACCTTTTTAGTCAAAATAAAAACACAAAAAAGCAAAATATTTTTGTAATTTTTGAAAATTTTTCAATTTTTTTTGTATTTTTCGAAAAATTTTGGACTAAAAATAAAAACACAATACAAACAAGTACTATTAACTATACCTCACCCCCAAACCTAAATGAGACATTGTCCCCAATGTCTTAAACAGTAGAAGAAGAGTTTAGAAAATAATACCTGGTTAGTTGAAATTCTACAGGAAAATTACAGGTTAAGATCCAGATTAATTCGACGTCTCTTACCACGATCGTCCTCGGACCAATTTATCTTTGAAATGATAGGGTCAACTTTCGGTTCATAGGCTATGAGTTGGTCAATTAAATCTGGAGCAGTTCTGGCAGTAAAGATGAGTTCTTTTAAAGGTTTTGACACGAACCCATTTCTTCGAGCATCATCAAGAAACACACAAAGAAAATCATAAAACCCATCAACGTTGTACAGTCCAATTGGTTTCTGGTGTATGTTTAGGTTCGCCCAAGATAGTACAATAAAAATTTCCTCCAATGTGCCCAAGCCACCTGGCAAAGCAATAAAAGCATCAGAACGGTTAATCATTTCTACCAGTCGTTCAGACATACCTGGCACGATCAGTTCCTCTCCGTTTGTTGGTTCAATAAGATTTGCTTCTGCCAAGGGTTTTGGGATGATTCCCAAAACATGATTGCCTCCTTCCTGTACGGCCTTTGAAACAATCCCCATTAGTCCGAGATTACCTCCGCCATATATTAAGTGTATATTCCTTGCGGCTAAGACTCGACCCAATTCCTGTGCTGCTTCTATGTATTGTGGTTTAGTACCAACAGTACTACCGCAAAACACACAAATGTTTTCAACTCGTCTTCTTGAAGTGGCTTCCATGTTTTACTCTGGATATCTTCAAATGTGCAATGATGAGTTGAATTTATAATACCTGAAAAGGGTGAGTAAAAATAGCACAAGTATCTTCCAAATGACGATTAGTAGCGAAATAGTAAAATAGATCGTGATAGTCAACAAGATCTGGATCCTGTCGGAGAAAATAAAAGAAAATAACAAAACAAATCACAATTATTAGGAAAAGATAAACAAAGAGATATAATATTTACAAATAACGGGCTTGATTGACGTCTATGCGTCAGGGACAAGCTTCCCATCCAATTTTCTTATAAATTGGCAAACAGGGTCTTTTTGAGTCAGATTCCCGAGACTTAACTGTTTTCTTTCTTTTTGAAATTGTGTATGTAATTTGCGAAAGGCTATGTGAACATGTCCACTGGGATGCGTCTCAAGAGTCGAAGATATATCATCTAAAGACTCCTTACTCAAGCCATCCCTAATGAATTCAATCTTGTCTTCGCGATTAATAGACACCATTCCTAAAGAACGACAACGAGTGTTGCAATTCCATCGTGCACATTTGTAACAAACACCCATTTGTTTAGCTCTACGTTTCTTTGCATAGGTGCTTCTTCCAAAACCAGGCAAATGTGAAATAAAAGAGTCAGAAGACTCACCTGCCAATCTGACTCGTGCTTCAATTACCCAACGAATATCATTGGGCACACCATGGATCGTCAGTAGTCTCATTCGTTCCAAGCGAGCTTTGTAAACTTTCAATAGAGATTTTTGTGGGAGAGAAGGAAATTGCTTGTAAAGATTTGCGAGAGCTTCTTCCATCTTGAAATGACTTAATCTGCAAAAACTAAACACACAAAATTAAATCACACCAAATCACAATATATACAAAAATTGCATGGGTTGCCTCCCTGCGAGCGCTAAGTTTTAAGTCGTCAGCTAGAAGTGACTGCCTGAACTTTATGCTGGATCTGAAAGTGTGACACTTTCTTTTTGTCGTTCCAACGGTTCTCCCCAGTAGTGCTTGACACGCCTGTTCTTAACTTTGAAAGTTTTGTTGGAGTCAGGATCATGTATCTCAACGGCTCTATCTGGAAAAACTTTGGTGATCACAAATGGACCTGACCACCGTGATTTTGGCTTCCAAGGGAAGAATTTCCCCCTTGATTTGTTTAACAGTACCTTCTGCCCTGGTTCCAGTTGTATGCGCACTAATTTCTCATCATGTCTTTTCTTTGCCTTTTCTTTGTACAATATGGCATTTTTAAAAGGCTGATTGTGAAATTCCTCCAATTCATTGAGTTGGTGGAACTGTTTCTCTTCTGTTGCTTGTAGGACAAGACTTGGCTTTTCGATTGCACAAAATTCTTTATCATCAGTCTCTACAGGCGATTGACATGCCTTAGGTTTGTTGGTAGAACTTTGTTTTGCGTCAGAGTTCTGGATGGTATGGTGTATCACATCAAGTCTGAAACATTCTTCCTTCTTTTCATCATCTGGAAAATTTATGGCTTTGAAAACATTGAATGTTACTTCTTGGTCCTGTACCCTCATGGTTAGTTCTCCTTTCTGTACATCAATAATGGTCCGACCAGTAGCCAGGAATGGTCTCCCAAGGATGATTGGCACATCTGCGTCTTCCTCCATGTCAAGGACAATAAAATCTGCTGGAAAAATGAATTTATCAACTTTTACCAGCACATTTTCAACTACACCTCTTGGAAATACGAGCGTTCGATCAGCAAGTTGCAGTGAGACTGAGGTAGGCATTGTTTCTCCGATTTGCAGTTTCCTGTAAATAGAAAAAGGCATTAAGTTAACACTTGCACCTTGTAGGACACAGAAACTGGACGACGCATGCTGTTCTAGACTCAGGGCCTAGTTGAGAGTACGGAGTAGCCCACGGGGGACTAAACCGGAGAATAATGGAGTCGCCACCCGGTGTGAACCGGGAAAATGATTTAAGGCCGCACTCACCCCTCGCAAGGGAAGACCTCAAACCGTTGGGTTCGGAATGGTCCCTTACTTATGTCATTTGTAATAATTGGATTTGTGCAATATTAACCTAGTCTACAAGACATGTATTGGTAGAAATTATTCTAAACACACCACAACTTAAATTCTTAACACAAAAATAATAAACTAAGTCATGCTTAAAATAAAATAACATTACAACAACATAATCATGCTTCAAATACAAATTTGAGTGAAATGAACATGTGAGCCTATTAAGTGGTACGAGGCGTTGTATCCCGAGTGCAAACCATATTACCGTCCATTCGGATTCGGCTATGGAATTTATGTCCGGGTTTCCATCCAATATACCACAAAAAAAAGGAACACATGTTCCATTCACCCAAAATTACATCACGTACTAATTAATAACATTCATGCGACCGAAACATAAATTACATTTATTTCGTGTAAACTAATTCTAAATGACATGCTAAAATAGCCAAATAAACTACATGCATTTCTACGTCATTATTTCATGTAAACTAATTCTAATGACATGCTAAAATAGCAAAATAAACTACATGCATTTCTACGTCATTATTTTATGTAAACTAATTCTAAATGACATGCTAAGATAGCCAAATAAACTACATGCATTTCTACGTCATTATTTCATGTGAACTAATTCTAAATGACATGCTAAACTAATCATTCATGTTAATCAAACAAAAATACATTTCTTAAATCATTATTTCATGCAAATACATTTAATAACGTGTTATACTACCTACTCATGCCAAAATACCACAAAATAAATTTTCTAAATCATTATTTCATGTGAGAAAAATCAATAATAGGTGCCCTCAGGTCTAACATTTTTTGTCGTTGCTCGGAGGCGCGTTACACGGCCGTCGGAAAGGCTAAGTCACCACAATCGCACCGGTTCACTGTTGCAGTGTTTCGCTCACTGTTCTGCCACTTCGCTCGCTGTTGTTTTGAGTCCACTTCGCTGCGTTCCAAGTCTTCGTGCTTTGCCCACTGGTTGGTAGTGGATTTGAGGTGTGTTTTGGTAATTTTTGAGGGCAGTGGGATGTTGTTCTTGAGCGTGAATGTGGAGGGCTAAACTGGGCAGAATGTGTGCTGGTTCCAGGGACTAAATATGGTCAGTTTGTGCGTGAATATTAGGGCTGAATGAGGGCTATATGCGCTGATTCCAGAGACTAAATGAGGGCAGTTTATGCGTGAGCTTAAGGGGCTGAATGGAGGCTAATTTGCGTGATCTATAGGGCTGAGTGAGGGGCTAATGTGCGTGAATTTAAGGGGCTGAATGGAGGCTAATTGCGTGAAGGGCTGAGTGAGGGGCTAATGTGCGTGAATTATAGGAGCCGTGAAGGGGGCTTTATGCGTGAAGGAGGGAAGTGACAAGGGGAGTAGTTTCCCAACAATGTGGGACAAAGGGAAGGGAAAGAGTTGGAGTTTTTTGGTGATTTGGGGAGTGTATTTGGCGTGCTATGGGGCTGACTTGGAGGGCTTTTGTGACGTGATTTGAAGGTTGAAATGGAGGGCTGAATTGGCGGGAGCAGTGGACTGAAATGGAAGACTGTGTTGACGTGATTTGGAGGCTGTGAAATGGAGGGCTATAGGCGTGATTTGAAGGCTGGAATGGAGAGCTACAGGCGTGAACTGCAAGGGGCAGAATGGGGTGTTGTGTGTTGCGTTTCAGGGGGCTGTGCAGTGAAGGGTTTGGACGTGTTTCAGGGGGTATTATAAGCGTGATCTGTGGGCTGTTTAAGATGCAGTTGGGCGTGATATGGGGCTGTTTTGGCGTGAGTTTGGGGCTGTGTGGAGGGGCTGACTTGCGTGGATAAGAGGGGCAGAATGGCGTGGATGGGTGTTGCTTGTTTGTGTGCGTGAAGATGCTAGGGTGGTTTCCTAATCGATGTGGGACTAAGGGAGAGGGGCGTGAACAAGGCTAATTCAGTAGCAGTTTAGGCGTGATGAAGAGGAATTTGGGGGAAGTTTTTGTGTGGTCTATCTGCTATGAAAATGCTTAATGTGATCTGTATTAGCTGTTTCAAGGTAGAAAATGAAAGTTTATATAGGCAAACAAAGTGATTATTAATTACGTAGGCCAAGGGTAATTAATTAGGTTGGCTATGGTTGATGAGGGGTGTTTAATGAAGGTGGATTGTTTTGTTGAAAATGAAGGAAAGGTGGTGGATTTGGTCATGGGCGTGGGGTTATACATAAATGGTGTAGGGTTGGCTATTTAAATGTGATGGGAGGCTATTTAATGGCGTGGGGTTGATCAATTAATAGCTTGAAAATTATTGGTGTCAAGGTAAAAGTGAAGTCAAATGTGTAAAACAAGTTTGGTAAAAGGGTGAATCTTGTTTGAATAGTGCATTGAGGGGTGAATTTATTGTCATGGGCGTGGGCTTCTTGGTTGATGGGCTTGGTGTTTGGTTGGTTTTGGTTTAATGGGCTTTGAATGTGGATTTGGGTGTCTAGGTGGATTTGGAAGGGTTTGCAGTGATTTTCGGGCTGTAGGAACACTTTGAAACGACCATTCAGCAAGCAAACTCTGAGCGAACTTAGCGGATTAATTCCGAAATATATCATCTCTTGACTTTACCTTTCCTTCGACCGCTTTCCGCGAACTCCACGACATGAAAAAGGTAGTGCCTCCTTACGAGACTCGTCATTGGGCATGATATGCAAAAATGCAGTGTCTACAGTCGCCCCCACTTTGATGGGACTTGTGTAGTGTGTGACAATGACAATTCTATCAAAGTTACGTGCAATGCATTTTTACTTACCTGGCTCGCCAGCTGCCACCTGACTTACCTGTTACTTGAACTGGATTGTTATGATGGTGAGGTGCCTCGACCTCTGGGCTTTGTTCCCGAACCACCGAATATGAACTGTGATGAGGCTTTATTCCTCCCGAGCTTTATTCTCGAACCGTTGAGATGAGGCTTTACTCCTCCGAGCTTTATTCCCGAACTGTAGATGAGGCTTTATTCCTCCGAGCTTATTCCCGAACTGTAGATGAGGCTTTCTTCCTCTCGAGCTTTATTCCCGAACTGTAGATGAGGCTTTCTTCCCCTTGAGCTTTGTTCTCAAACTATACTGACTTGAGGCTTTCTTCCCCTTGAGCTTTGTTCTCAAACTATACTGACTTGAGGCTTTCTTCCCCTTGAGCTTTGTTCTATGACTGTGTTAATTGTTGGTTTTATTCCCCAAACTGTACTGATTGAAGGCTTTATTCCTTCTGTGCTGACTCTGTGGCTTTGTTCCTGAGCTGTAATGAATGCAGGCTTTCTTCCTGAGCTGAACTGGATGCAGGCTTTATTCCTGAACTGTACTGAATGTGGGCTTTATTCCCGTACTGAGCTGAATGCAGGCTTTCTTCCTGTACTGAACTGGATGCAGGCTTTCTTCCTGAACTGTACTGAATGTGGGCTTTATTCCCGAACTGAATTGGATGCAGGCTTTCTTCCTGAACTGAGCTGAATGCAGGCTTTCTTCCTGAACTGTACTGAATTTGGGCTTTATTCCCGAACTGTGTTGAGAGAGAGCTTTGTTCCCGAACTGTGTTAACTGTTTGGCTTTATTCCCCAAACTGTACTGATTGAAGGCTTTATTCCTTCTATGCTGACTCTGTGGCTTTGTTCCTGAACTGTATGGTGTGGAGCCTTGCTCCCAAGCTGGTACTGATATGGGCCTCGCCCAAACTGATACTGACATGGGCCTCGCCCCCAAGCTGATATGGGCCTCGCCCCAGAGCTGATAAAGATGTGGAGCCTCGCTCCAAAGCTGATATGGGCTTCGCCCCCAAGCTGATAAAGATGTGCAGCCTCGCTCCCAAGCTGATATGGGCCTCGCCCCCAAGCTGATAAAGATGTGGAGCCTCGCTCCCAAGCTGATAAAGATGTGGAGCCTCGCCCCAGATGCTGATGTTTATTTTTCCAACTATCGTATTGCTTCTCCTCGAGATAGCCCTTGTAGCTAAACATATTTTCGTCCTCAACGAATGCTATATGTCAAAAAAAAACCCGAGAACCTTCAAAGTACTCGATACACTCAATTCTGATCTTCTGAATGGGTGATCTGAACTAGACCCCCAGTGTGTGTGTGCTAAGGCTCTTTCGCAGCTTGTTCCTTACGTAAGCCAACTTGGTGATTTCGCCTCGGAGAATCGAACCAGTGGGTCTAACCGACCTGGATGTCTTAATCAAATTCTGTGATTACTTCAGCATACTCAATATGATATGGTCTTCATCTTTCTTTTCATTTTGAATTTTCTTTTCTTCTCTTCTTTTCTATATTTTTTCTTTTCTATTTTTTCTCTTTTCTCTGACACACCTACCCTTTAAGGTAGCATTTCTCCTCATGGTGGTCCTAATACTCGCCCATGGGTAGCTTCACGCTTATCGGTTATAGGCGGTCTTTTTTTTTTTTTTTTTTTTTTTTTTTTTTTTTTTACATTGCAGAGACTTTTTCTTTGTTTCCAACCATATCATATATCATAGCATTAGTAAACCAGGGTGGACCCCTAGGCAAACGGTCATTCATCGATTCATCATCTCTTCAACTAGTCACCTCGGTAACTACTCAGGCTTCTACTGCTAGGATTCCGTATTTAGGTGCTCGTGAGTCTAGCCGAGATCAATCCTTTCAAAATACCGGAAGAGAGTGCGTCTCGCACTTATTGTTTCTATGATTTCTCCCCACAGCATACAATGTCATCACCAGACATATGCTTAGCCATTAAAGACTTTATCTCCTTCTGTGAAATTCCTTTTCAACTGCTGATAATGTGGGCTTCGCCCCCTGGAGATTCCTTCTTGAAACTGATACTGATGTGGGCCTCAACCCTGGGGATTCCTTCTTGAACTGATACTGCGTGAGCCTCAACCCTGGGTTTCTTTCCTGAAACTGATACTGATTCCGATTCATTCCTGAAACCGATAACACTGTTGTTGTTTCTGGTTGGCTTGCTTTTGCCGCTTTCTCTTTTTCTTCGTTGAAACCTGTTCATGATGGGTTAGATCCTCATTGTGCTCCTTGGTGCCATGTGTCTTTGGCCGCCCCCTGCGGGTTCTCTTTTTGAAATCTGTAAAAACAACACACAAAGCGAGAATGCAAGTTACGTGTATGCATGCATATATTTCCTATCCCGTCAGGTTAGGTCTTCTGCCAATTCCTTTGGTGACTGCTTGGTCTTTTCTCTCTTAGGCTGAAAACTGCTTCAATCTGTCTTCATCGATCAGCTCGGTGAACTTATTCTCTGGCAGTCTCACTGCCCTGTTTCCCATTTTCTGAATAGCTGTTCTTCCTTCGAGAATTCCCTGTGTTCTGAGTATTGTTGAATATCATGGTATCGCCAGCTGTCAAATATACTCATATCGTGCAGGTTGAACGAGAGAGACTCGAGCAAGTGAGCGAAATGAACTTCTTTATTATCATGAAAGAGGTTCGAACAAAATCAATGTCTAAAAAAAACAGATTTGCAAATAAACAGGGGAAAACATCTTCATTGTCTGCGACATTGTCTTTCTTCTTCAGTCTATGGTTCTTCATTACTGCCATCTCCTTTCCCCATATAAGAAACTGGGTGGTTGAGAATTTGGAGGACAAAGCTTTCGGGTAGACCGGAGTCGATCATGTATGTGGGTGGTGGAACAGAGTGGTAATTAGGTAGAGGGTTATGGTATGTGTTTGGCTGTTCCTTTTCTGGGTCGGGTATTTTATGAGCATCAATGAGGTTTTGGATTTCATGTCTAAGGCAGGCGCAGTTATCAGTGTCATGGCCTTTTTCCTGGTGGAAGTAACAGTACTGGTTTAAGTTCATGTGAGGTGGCACAGGATTTGGAAAGGGTCTAGGTTCCAAGGTTCTAGAAGTCCTTGCGCTTTCAGTTTTTCAAGCACCTTAGACATAGGTCTACCCAAATTGGAGAATCGTCTGCTCTTGACGGTAGCGATCTCAGCAGTAGTGGGCTTGGTTTCTGAAGGCCCCCCAAAAGTTCTTTTATTCTGGCCATAGAACTTCTTATTCTCAGCTTCCTCTTCTTCGATGTCCATGACAGTTTCCCTCAACTGTCGAAAATCCGTGATCATGGAGGTCATCCTCCTCAGCTTACCATAAATAGAGGGCTTGGTGCCCTTGATGATCATCTTTATCTGGTCTTTCTCTGAGGGTCGAGTCTGCATTTTCAGTAGCTGGCTCCTCCAGCGATCTACATAGTCTTTGAAGCTCTCCTCCGGCTTCTGCTTCACATTCTCCAGATCACGGAGTGACAGATCAATCTCCAGATCAGTAACATATTGCTTCAGAAAAGCATCGGCTAATTCCCTCCAATCCTCCTTAACCTTTTTCTCAAGGCTGTGATACCATACTACGGGTGCTCCCTCGAGCGACATTCCAAACATCTTCTGCACTTGGCACTGAGATAAGTCAACTGAACTCATGACTGATACAAACTGTCGGAGATGCACCCTTGGATCCCCATTCCCGTTAAACTTAGCCATATCAGGCATCTTGAACTGTGCTGGTAACTGTTCCTCGAAGGTCAGTGTGTCATAATCCAGCAAATCTTCATTCTTACCCCTCATCTTGCGGGTAACTGACTCAACCTGATCCCGAAGTTTCTGCAATTCTGCCCGAGACCCAACTGTTCTCTCAGCGGCATAATCAGCCATATCATCATCAAAAGCGGGGATGTCATCACTAGTCTTGTTCGGAGGCTCTTCACGCCTCTCATTTTCAGAGCTACCCCCACCACGGGGCACAACCATATTAGCCATAGCAGTAGCCAAGGCTTGCAACTGTTCAGTAACCTTGGTGAGATTGTTCTCTAGTTGATCCACGCGGGATATCTCATTTTCTGATCCACTCATGGTCGTCACTGTCTTCTTGGTGAGTCTTTTCCCTTCCCTAACCCAACAGGTATCTATGATGGCTTTTGAAACATAAGGGTTAGCATGATGCATGTATGCGTGAGGTGTATGAGGTACATATAACATACTAAAATAAATTAAAACTCTCGAACAATCAAACAAATCGGCTCGTTATTATTTTAGAATCTTTCGGGCTAGTTATCATAGGGGTGAACCCATCCCAGTTTAAATGGCCCAATGAGTTCACATCTTATGGCAAAGAGCCCGACTAAATCTAAATAGTAACGTTCCGAACACAATCGCAAAACGGCTCATTAATCACTTAGAAGCCTTTGGCCCAATAGTCATGAAAAATGTTCTTGTCCCAGTTTAAATGGCCCAACAAGCCCATATCCCATGACAAGTGGTCCAAGTGGATCCAAACGACAATGTTCCCAAACACAAGCATAGAAGAAAGATGATGCAAACATGATATGATAGTTTCTACAAAAATGGCCCATTGACATTTTAGAGACTTTGGGCCTAATAGTCATAAGATACGAACTCGCCCCAGTTTAAATGGCCCAACAAGTTCGCATTTCTGATAAAAGGTCCAACTGCCTCCATATGGAAATGGCCCATAAGCACAAGCAATAGTAAATAATTTCTAAAGGTCATAAAAAACTAAGGTTCATGTGTAGGTTTCAAGAATGTAAACAAAGGCCCTTATTGACAAAGGATTACCCACAACTAGGACTCCCCATTCAAGGGTTCAAACGACCAAGTGAGTGTACCTTATATGTCAGCAAGTTAAGGTATGTGACTAACTGTCAAATGGACTTCCCGTTGTAGATTCCCCAGAGGGAGGGCGGAGCAAGGCTCGCTGTGGATACCCAAGCCCCTTAGGCTCTTATCGCTTGGTGACAGGAATAAACAACGAGTCCTCCAAATTAGTCTATCACATGAGATGATTATCTAGATGCCTTCGCAGCTTTTCCTTATAAAGAGGTAGTGAGTGAAGGAAGACACCAACCATCCCCTAGGAAAATGATTATCTAGGTGCCTTCACAGCTTTTCCTTGTAAAAAGGTAGTGAGTGAAGGAAGACACCAAACATCACCTAGCCCTAACAATGTCTTTGATTAAATTCCTTAAACTTACAGTAAACATGGTTAATTAAAACACAAATCCAACCATTACAAGACATGTTTCGAGGCCGATTCTCTATCCCCAGTGGAGTCGCCAGACTGTAGGACACAGAAACTGGACGACGCATGCTGTTCTAGACTCAGGGCCTAGTTGAGAGTACGGAGTAGCCCACGGGGGACTAAACCGGAGAATAATGGAGTCGCCACCCGGTGTGAACCGGGAAAATGATTTAAGGCCGCACTCACCCCTCGCAAGGGAAGACCTCAAACCGTTGGGTTCGGAATGGTCCCTTACTTATGTCATTTGTAATAATTGGATTTGTGCAATATTAACCTAGTCTACAAGACATGTATTGGTAGAAATTATTCTAAACACACCACAACTTAAATTCTTAACAAAAAATAATAAACTAAGTCATGCTTAAAATAAAATAACATTACAACAACATAATCATGCTTCAAATACAAATTTGAGTGAAATGAAACATGTGAGCCTATTAAGTGGTACGAGGCGTTGTATCCCGAGTGCAAACCATATTACCGTCCATTCGGATTCGGCTATGGAATTTATGTCCGGGTTTCCATCCAATATACCACAAAAAAAAGGAACACATGTTCCATTCACCCAAAATTACATCACGTACTAATTAATAACATTCATGCGACTGAAACATAAATTACATTTATTTCGTGTAAACTAATTCTAAATGACATGCTAAAATAGCCAAATAAACTACATGCATTTCTACGTCATTATTTCATGTAAACTAATTCTAAATGACATGCTAAAATAGCAAAATAAACTACATGCATTTCTACGTCATTATTTTATGTAAACTAATTCTAAATGACATGCTAAGATAGCCAAATAAACTACATGCATTTCTACGTCATTATTTCATGTGAACTAATTCTAAATGACATGCTAAACTAATCATTCATGTTAATCAAACAAAAATACATTTCTTAAATCATTATTTCATGCAAATACATTTAATAACGTGTTATACTACCTACTCATGCCAAAATACCACAAAATAAATTTTCTAAATCATTATTTCATGTGAGAAAAATCAATAATAGGTGCCCTCAGGTCTAACATTTTTTGTCGTTGCTCGGAGGCGCGTTACACGGCCGTCGGAAAGGCTAAGTCACCACAACGCGCACCGGTTCACTGTTGCAGTGTTTCGCTCACTGTTCTGCCACTCTCGCTCGCTGTTTTGAGTCCACTTCGCTGCGTTCCAAGTCTTCGTGCTTTGCCCACTGGTTGGTAGTGATTTGAGGTTGTTTTGGTAATTTTTGAGGGCAGTGGGATGTTGTTCTTGAGCGTGAATGTGGAGGGCTAAACTGGGCAGAATGTGTGCTGGTTCCAGGGACTAAATATGGTCAGTTTGTGCGTGAATATTAGGGCTGAATGAGGGCTATATGCGCTGATTCCAGAGACTAAATGAGGGCAGTTTATGCGTGAGCTTAAGGGGCTGAATGGAGGCTAATTTGCGTGATCTATAGGGCTGAGTGAGGGGCTAATGTGCGTGAATTTAAGGGGCTGAATGGAGGCTAATTTGCGTGAAGGGCTGAGTGAGGGGCTAATGTGCGTGAATTATAGGAGCCGTGAAGGGGGCTTTATGCGTGAAGGAGGGAAGTGACAAGGGGAGTAGTTTCCCATCAATGTGGGACAAAGGGAAGGGAAAGAGTTGGAGTTTTTTGGTGATTTGGGGAGTGTATTTGGCGTGCTATGGGGCTGACTTGGAGGGCTTTTGTGACGTGATTTGAAGGTTGAAATGGAGGGCTGAATTGGCGGGAGCAGTGGACTGAAATGGAAGACTGTGTTGACGTGATTTGGAGGCTGAAATGGAGGGCTATAGGCGTGATTTGAAGGCTGGAATGGAGAGCTACAGGCGTGAACTGCAAGGGGCAGAATGGGGTGTTGTGTTTGCGTTTCAGGGGGCTGTGCAGTGAAGGGTTTGGACGTGTTTCAGGGGGTATTATAAGCGTGATCTGTGGGCTGTTTAAGATGCAGTTTGGGCGTGATATGGGGCTGTTTTGGCGTGAGTTTGGGGCTGTGTGGAGGGGCTGACTTGCGTGGATAAGAGGGGCAGAATGGCGTGGATGGGTGTTGCTTGTTTGTGTACGTGAAGATGCTAGGGTGGTTTCCTAATCGATGTGGGACTAAGGGAGAGGGGCGTGAACAAGGCTAATTTCAGTAGCATTTTAGGCGTGATGAAGAGGAATTTGGGGGAAGTTTTTGGTGGTCTATCTGCTATGAAAATGCTTAATGTGATCTGTATTAGCTGTTTCAAGGTAGAAAATGAAAGTTTATATAGGCAAACAAAGTGATTATTAATTACGTAGGCCAAGGGTAATAATTAGGTTGGCTATGGTTGATGAGGGGTGTTTAATGAAGGTGGATTGTTTTGTTGAAAATGAAGGAAAGGTGGTGGATTTGGTCATGGGCGTGGGGTTATACATAAATGGTGTAGGGTTGGCTATTTAAATGGTGATGGGAGGCTATTTAATGGCGTGGGGTTGATCAATTAATAGCTTGAAAAATTGGTGTCAAGGTAAAAGTGAAGTCAAATGTGTAAAACAAGTTTGGTAAAAGGGTGAATCTTGTTTGAATAGTGCATTGAGGGGTGAATTTATTGTCATGGGCGTGGGCTTCTTGGTTGATGGGCTTGGTGTTTGGTTGGTTTTGGTTTAATGGGCTTTGAATGTGGATTTGGGTGTCTAGGTGGATTGGAAGGGTTTGCAGTGATTTTCGGGCTGTAGGAACACTTTGAAACGACCATTCAGCAAGCAAACTCTGAGCGAACTTAGCGGATTAATTCCGAAATATATCATCTCTTGACTTTACCTTTCCTTCGACCGCTTTCCGCGAACTCCACGACATGAAAAAGGTAGTGCCTCCTTACGAGACTCGTCATTGGGCATGATATGCAAAAATGCAGTGTCTACACACCTAAATCACATAAAGCCTTACCGAATTATGTTCTCCTATGATGCATGGAATAGTGAAACTGCCAGGATCTTTCAACTTTGGGGGAAGCTTCCTCTGAATGATGGCGCTGCATTCTTCTGTCAAAGCTACTGTCTCGTAATCTCCCAATCTCCGTTTTCGTGAAAGGATGTCTTTCATGAATTTGACATAACTGGGCATTTGTTCCAAGGCTTCTGCAAATGGGATGTTGATGTGCAGCTTTTTGAATATCTCCAGGAAACGAGCAAACTGTTTGTCCATTTTGCTTTTCTGAAGACGCTGAGGAAAAGGTGGTGGTGGAGTGATTTGTTCTGGTTCTTTTTCCTTTGCTTCTTTTTCTTTTACTTCTTTTTCTTCCATCTGTGGAACTGTCTCTTTTGGTTCTTCCTCAGCAGCTGTTTTGACTCCAATATCTTTGTTGATCTCAGTACCACTCTTTAAGGTAATGGCTTGACATTGCTCCTTCCCTATGTTCCTTGGATTTGGCTCAGTGTTGCTAGGAAGAGTTCCTGGCGGTCTGTAACTCTGAGCATTGGCCAGTTGTCCGATTTGATTCTCCAGTGCTTTGATGGAAGCTGATTGGCTCTGAAAGATAGCATCGTATTTTTTAACTGAGCCAGCACTTCTGCTATTCCTGGTTCATTTGCCTGCGTTTGGCCTTTGTTCTGTTGCTGGAATCCAGGTGGTGGATAGTTCTGCTGTTGACCTGAATTGTTACTCCATGAAAAATTAGGATGATTCCTCCACCTGGGTTGTAGGTGTTGGAATATGGATTGTTCCCCTGCCTGTTGAAATTGTTGACATAATTCACCGTTTCTTCATGTTGATTTGAATCTGGTGCTCCTCCATATGGTGAACTTGTGGATCCAGTGGTAAGAGTCTCCATGAATTTGCATATCTGATCCAGCTTGGTGTTGACTGCTGTATTAGCTCCAACCTCATATATTCATGCAATTCTTTGAATCAGACTTCTTTCTGTTGGCCACAAGGAATTGTTGTTGGCCATTTCTTCGATTAGTTCCCAGGCTTGATCTTCTCCTTTTGCCATTAAAGCTCCTCCAGCAGCAGCATCGATTGTGGTTCTCATTATTCCAGAAAGTCCATTGTAAAATGTTTGGACTTGAAGCCATTTTGGAATTTCATGGTGTGGACATTTCCGGAGTAAGTCTTTGTACCTTTCCCAAGCTTCGTACAGAGATTCTGAATCTTGCTGCACAAAGGATGTGATGTCATTCCTCAGTTTTCCGGTTCTGGCTGGTGGAAAATACTTTGCAAGAAATTTGGTGGCTAAAGCATTCCATGTTGTGATAGACCCTGCTGGTAATGAATGTAGCCAGGCTTTAGCTCTGTCCTTCAAGGAGTATGGGAATACACGCAGTCTCATTGCTTCTTCAGCTTCTCGGTTGTAATTGAAAGTACCGCAAACTTCCAGGAAGTTGCTGATGTGGGAATTAGGATCTTCAGTTGCATTTCCTCCAAACTGAACTGATTGTTGTATCATCTGAATGCAAGTTTTGATGTCACCTGCATTTGCTGGTAATGGAGGGAGTACAATACATGAAATGAGTCTATCAACCACCGGAATGGTTCTGTCTCGAATGGGAATGGTGGTGCAACCTCCAAAGGTTCAGGTTCCATGTTGACTAAAGCTTCTTGGGCTTCTCGCCTTTCCTTCTCAACTGTCTGATAGTTCTTTCAATTTCTGGGTCAAGCGGTCGTAGTTCAAAGCTTCTGGTTCGTCTCATGAAGTTCTGAGAACCTGAAACACAGAAAAACAATAACAATAAGTAAAAAGAAATTAGATACAAGTAAAAGTATCTAACCCCTAAACTAATAATAAAAGATAAATAAGTCCCCGGCAACGGCGCCAAAAACTTGACCGGCGTAAACACACACGTATAACGCAAGCGTACGTATCGTTCAAGTAGTATAAAAAGTATCGATCCCACGAGGACTTAATACCTAAGTTATTAATTTTATGAGGTTAAATGATTACTAGTATCTAACAGGTGTTTAACTGATTTGAAATAGCGACGATTCTAAATTTAAAGACAATAAAATAAAATTGTTTGAAGGTAGATTTTAAGAAAATTCAATATTAAAACTATCCAGGGTTGTGATTTATTCCAATATTATTTAAAGATAAAGTGGTTATATTATAATTGGGTAAAATATTGATTTATTAACCTGGAACACCAATTTATGTAAAAGCCTCTTCCGATGGTCAATTACAAATACCTAGTATAATCCAATTGAACAATATGCCTATGTCAACCAAATTACCTAGATTCATTAAGATTAAGTTCCAATTATGGCTACCCTCGCCTGACAGGTATATTCCTATCCTGTAAGGAAATCTATTGAAAGGGTTATCTATCCTTAAGGAAGATCGTGGGTTGTTGATTCTAAGGTCTTAAACTTAAAATCCCTATGTCTAGTTCATTTTAAGTTTACCTAATCAATTTAATTAATGGCCAGTTAATTAAAGAGCATTAAGATTAAGACTCAATAAATAAATCTTTATATTACCCAAATTATAATCTAACCCTTATAAGCCCGTGATATTGGATTTCATCACAACCCTAGATACTAACTTAGTTATGACACATAGCTAGGGCTAGTAAAAACTTAAAAGTAAAAACCATAAAGTAACAGTACTGAAAAGTAATTGCAGTAAAGTAAAAGCTTAAAAGTAAAATAAAATAAAATGCTAAGGTAAAAAGGAATTACTTTTACTACTACTTATTTAGATATCTCCCAGTAAAATAATATATAAACTTGTAATATATTTTACCAACCGACCAATCTGGCGGTATTCTGATTAAATCAAATTAAGTCCAACCATCCATATAGGTGGTAATATTTGTCCATAATCCAGCCATAAAGGCGGTACCAAAATAAATTTACCAACCGACCAGTCTGGCGGTATCCTTGATTAATCAGGTTCAAACCAACAGAAAATAAATTTACCAACCGACCAATATAGCGGTATCCCTTTATTAATCAGTATTTTAAACAGTAAAATATCATTTTTAAGGGAGATTAATCTAAATAGCAATAGTAAAATAATTACTTTCACCTTAGCATAGGGAAGTTACTCCGCATAGTGAATAGTAAAAACTGTAAAATAAAGAAAGTAAATTATTATTACTACAAACAGTAATTAAAATTATTACAAAAGTAAAAAGTAAAAAATAAAACGAAAATTCTAGAGAGAGAAACTCCCTAATTACATAGAAGGAGTGAGAAAAGGTGTAATGAAAACTGAAAATTCGCGGCCTATTTATAGCAAAAAAAAATTCACTGTTTGGTCACTGTTCGCGCGTCGCGACGCCAAGCAGTTCAGCGTCGCGACGCTGGATTCGTCGACGTGGCACGATAAGGAGGCGACACGTAGCAAGACGGCTGACTGTTTAGAGCGACACGTGTCATGGCGGCTAAAACTCAATTATTATGCTGACGTCATTGGTGACGTGTCACTGTTCATGACGTCATTGGTTGCGTCACTGTGATGATGTGGATGGCGACGTGGCGACACGTGGGGCGGCGGCCGTCAGACGAATAAGATTTCGCACGTGTCGCGCTGTAATTGGCTGATATTGACGTGGCATGTTGACTCGGTTGACTTGCTGACGTGGCTGCTGATGTGGAAGATGATGTGGCGACACGTAGGATGACACGTGGGGCGGGGCCGTCCGATCAATAAGATTTCGACACGTGGCACGGCGCATTTTAGCATCTCCGTTGTGATGGTGACACGTGGCACGACGCACGTTAGCAAAGTCAAACTTGTCTCAGATTCTGATTTGTGGACCCGGTGCATTTTAGCAGATTCGGCGCACGCTGGGCGTCGCGACGCGCAATGCTTCAGCGTCGCGACGCGGAAGAGACGAAAATATTCCTGTTGACACATTTTTGTCCGGTTTTGCCTCAAATTGCCTCCAGTGCTTTCCAAACTTTATTTATCTACAAAATAACACAAAACACATCAAAACATTCACAAAACTCAAGAAACTATACAAAATATTAGATTAAATGAGTGGGAAATAGTGATATAAATACCACTCATCATTCCTAGAACTACTTTCTCAAAGGCTGCATCTGGCTTCATCTACCTCATCATCTTGTTCCTGATTACCGAGATGTCCACTATAGGTATCATGTGGTTGGATACTTTTCCTTTTGGTGAGCAGTGGATGCAAAGATTCTAGACTCCTTGTTCCTTGGGGCCATTCTTACTTGTTGGGTTTAACAAACTTGCTTGGATTCAATGATTGTAGGAAACCATAAACACGACTTTTCATTTCAATGTTTCCCATATACGGTGCCAACTGTTTGTGTAATTAACTTGACAAAAAATAAGATCAAATAAAAACACACAAAGATTGATAAGAAATGCTCTATTACTACTTTGTTATCAAAAGGTCCATATATTGTTCTATGGTTTCTCGTCCTATTTATAATACTTTGTTACAAGGAAAATAAACTAACAACGGTTACATTCCATTCACGTTTCCCATTAACTAGCTCAATCCCTAGAATCTCAAAACTTCCCTATCTTAGGCGGTTGTCCAGCTTAAAGAAACGAAAGACAATTATTTTTTTGGCTAATTCCTTATTTAGATGATGTGCGTCATTATGGAGTTGATATCTTAGGTTGATTCCTCTCGCAAACCTTACTTGCCTTTTGCTGGAGATGAGTCTGAAATAGACGTTCTGCCGGAGGTCCTGAATTCAGACCCCGATGGGAGGTTCTGAATTTGGGTTCTGATAGAGGCTTTTGGGTCAGACTTTGATAAGGGCTCCCTGTAGTTAGACTTTGAAGTGATCCTGATATTAGACCCTAACGATGGCTCTAAATCCCCTTTTAGATATTGTCTGCTACGTGTTAGATGTCTGGTTTTCCCTAAACATAAATTAATATTACCTTATAAAGAAAAACTAAAGATAATATAAAAAAAATACCAGAATATGAACAAATGCCTTGTATAACAAACAAAAAAATTCATGTAACAGTCTATATGATATTGACATCATGATAATCGAATTTTATTGGAGACGGCCTAAAATGATTGGAAATGAAGAGGCTCCCGTTGTTAGGACAAAACTTGTAGAGATGTTCTTATCTGCAGGAGAAAGCTCCAATTTCTTTAGAATTATAGTAGTAATGAAAATTATATTTTCCCATTCTCCCATTTGACGCAGTAAAAATGAAATTGGGATCGCATCGTAAACCAAAAACCCTAACACAATTGTCATAACCATCAACTTTTATAGCGATTGAATTGATTGAAATCTGAAGTGGGTAGGGGTTGAAATGGATAAAGATTCGATCTTTTAGAGTTTCTAGAAGCATTTGATACCATTGAAATTGCGAGTGTGTTGAAGGGCCTGAAGATTATTTAAATTTTTTGCTGAATTTGGCGTTTTGTAATAGAATAAACGAGTATTGGGGTCCAATTGGATCCATTTTAGTGCGTTTAATTGCAGCAAAATTATCTTTGAACCACTTTAGGTTTGAGAAAAAATATGTACACACCACAGATTTTTGACAATAACACTGCACCATTTTTTATTAGTGTTTTGTATCGATGAGTCACTTTTCTATTAACGGTATCAAGTGAATGATGACGTCATAATGATATTTTTGTCAAATCAATATATTGTAGTGGCTCCTTAATGCAAAATCAAATGTTAAGAGGTGTATTGACATTATATCAATTATTTGAGGGTGCAAATATAATATCTAAAAAAATTAAAAAAATTTAATAATAATAATAATTTTCAATTTAATAATAATTTATGTAATTATATATAATAAATTCTTATTATTATTTAATTGAAAATGCACAAAATTTAACATTTCAAACTTCTCAATTTTTGTGGTAGTGTCGGAACTGTTTTAATTGTGATAATTCTGATGGATGTGTGTGGGGAGCTCTAGCGGGACTGTTGCTGGTGGAGCGAGGGAACTATGACATGCTTACATATGGTGAGAGAGCTCAATGTGCACGTGGTTGGGATCTAAGCATGCGTCTGTGTGATGACTGTAGAGGAAGTTGGGAAGCGTTGATGAACGGTCAATATATCTTACATTTTGTGAGTTTAAATTGAGTTTTATAAGTGTTTTGATGTGTTTTTGGTGTGATTTATAAGTCAACATGAAATTACGACTAAAGCAGACTCATCGAGTGATGAATCGGAAAAATCAGAGTGAAATCGGGCCACAATCCAAAACTCGGTGCCCATGTCTCGACACGACCGATAGTATTTTTTTTGACAGAACCTAAATTTTATGGTGCACCGTGAAGCTAAAAACGTTATAGGTGGTTTATTTGTTTTTTTTTAAGTCGTATTACAAATCATAAATAATTACAAACAGATAGATATCTGAGCAAAAGATCATTCATCGTCTAACAATTTTCTCAACTAGTCACTTTGTCAACTATCTAGATTCTTATTATTACAAACCTACTTGATCTAGATTCTAGATCACTTACTCAAGGCATCGGTTAAAAGCGTTATGGGCATTTATCGTTTTCTAAGACTTTGCACCAAGCAAACAACCTCATCATTGGACTTATGTTTAATTCCTATGACCTTTTTTTTATAATTTTTTTCACACAAAAAATAACATAAAGATAAATAGCAAAAAATAAAAACTAACAGACACACACTCCCAAACTTGAAAGTTGCATTATCTCCATAGTAACAAAATAAGCGAAGGAAGATAGAGAATGGAATAACACTACCATGGGTGAGGATCACTTGTCCTCGTCAACATCAGCGTCAACTGCCTCTATAGATGTAGTGATCTCGGAAGGATGTGAAAATACTGGGAACTGATCCAAACTGATGTTGAGTTGGCCAGCCATTAATTAGAGCATCTTCTCCAAAGATTGATTATACTAAGCATGGTACGTGGCCTGAACACGGAAGGTGCTCTCAAGGTGGTCCAGAAACTAGGCTACGGTGAATGGTCGATCAGATGGTCGAGCTGAGGGTACGCGAAGGATGAACTGGCCATAGAAGCCCTTTTAACAGGGAGCTTCTGGAGGATACTAGCGGTCAAGGCAGTGGTGGGTGGAAAAATCTCCCCTCTAGGATCCATGGGCACCCTAGCCTGAGTATATAGACTGGTGATGAGACCATAATAGAGAAGACCCATATGTGTAGAATTGTGAGCCTGAACAATATTGGTATAAATGAGGCTACCCATATCGATAGAGTCCTCTTCGAGTAGAGAGTAAAGCAGAAGCATTTGATCCTTCATGACAAATGTAAAATAAGAACCTAAAAGGAGTGTGTGGGTCAAGAAATGAAACCAGACACGAGCATCTGGTTGAATGAACCTGAAGATCATCTTAATTATCTCCCTATTATTATTGACCTCCCATGAAGCATTAGGGATACATAACACTATAATTATATGATCTAAGTCATGGTCCTTAATTATGTCTGTATAATCATCATTATTAATGTCTAGATGGATGTAGAATCGATTGATTGTGGCTCTATCAAATGTCACCTGCTTGCCCCACACTATTACATGATAATCCCTATGCTCATATGCATTTGTGTAAAATGCCCTTACCATAGGAAAACAGCCGAATTGGGCTAGGCTCACAGCTTGTGCCAACGGCGTTGTGCTATCACAATATCAATTTGAGGAAACTTGCCTGTATCTACCTCAAATTCCCGCTCAATTATAATTACTTTTTGTCTCTTCCCTTTTTCGTAGCGCTTTTCAGCCATTGCAAAGATAAGTTTTTTATTTTCATTAGAGAGAGTAGCGGTGACTTTGCTGTGGGATCTCTTGGAAGCCATTGGAGATGCATGGCTGGGATTTTGAAATTTTTTGACAGAGTCTCTCATGTATTTTGGTGTTTTGTCCAATTGTCAACCTAAAATCCATTACTCAAACACTTCTAGATAGTCAAATGCATTCATCTACACCACCAAACTTCGATTAAATTCTCAATACACACAACAAATCTCAGTAACCAAAGTAGGAGAGTAAGAGCTTGGAAGTAAACCTGAAATGTGAGAATATTCATGCCCAAACAAAACGATTTGCGTGAAGGATAGCGAGAGAGTGTGGAATGGAGTAGGGGAAGTATTTAAGGTTGATTTTGGTGAGTGGGGATGAATGCGAATATGGTTGTGGCCGATAATGAGTGATTAAGTGTGTTGGTTGTGTAAAAAATCCAAGGGGAGGCGTGTTTTAAATGCCAACATCGCGTTGACGTCACGATGCACAACCTTAAAATTTATGGATTTATGCATTAGGGTTTCACATTGTGATGAAAAGTGTTTTGCGTCGTGATGCGGAAGGCCTCCAAGTCTTTGTCTTATTTTTGTACTTTGTCACGTTGCAACACCTGAGGGGCGTTGTGATGTGCAAGCCTTTAGCTCCTCATAAATTTTGAGCTGCGCGTAATGTTCCGTTGGTGCCAGTTCATGTATAATTACACATGTAAACTTTAAAACACATAATTTTCCATACAATAAACTAAAATTAAACTCAAAAAATGAATTAAATAAAAATAAATAATTGAATGGGTTGCCTTGTTGGAGTTTCTATAGGTCCCAAGATCAAAACTCAAGCATGAAACACAAGTGAATACAACGACGGAAGTTGCGGAATACTTACATCGAGCGGTTGAGCGACGAAGGAGGCAACGCAAATCTGAAATTCTGCCCACTGTTTGGGCGTGAACTGCTGTGACAGTGGCAGTGAGTTGGCTCACTGTTTCGGCCATTTGAATCAACTTCCAAGCTCCAAGCTTCGTCGTGATGATTCCCGGCTCATGAGTGAGCTTCCCTATCACCTTCGCATTGATCCCGGAGTATGCTAGCACTCATGTTTTGCCACAAAACACACTGCTTCCCTCTTCACTGCTCACGTTTTTGCCCAACAGAAAACCAGTGAAGTGCGTGAGATGAGAGGAAGAAGAGAAGAGGAGAGAGAAGAGGGAAAGTGTGTCTCACGGTTTTGTGTGTGTAATTTGTGTATCTAATACACATGAATTTCATTTGAAATTCATTTCACACACATTTGGCTTTAATTGCCAACCACACACATCACTCATCACATCAAGTCAACTCAATCAAGTTGTCAAGTCACATCACTCAAAGTAACAAGTGATTTGACGCTTGATGCGACTAATGATTTGACGCTTGATTTGACTTTTGTGCCGCACTCGAATTCGAAATGCGAATGCGCTCGCAAATAATCTCGGGCTCGGATTCGCTAATTCTAAATTAACGAATTTTCCGTCGCGTCGTACTTAAATGATTACGCCTAGCGAAATCACTATTCACGTCGCTAACGATTTAATTTTAAATTAATTCGCTCGCCCGAATTAAAATCTAATTTTAATTCCGCGTCGAAATCCAATTTCGTTTAATATATCGAATATATAATTCTTCGATTAATTCCAATTAATCGTTCTCTCTCTTTAAATTGATATTTTATCCCAGATAAAATATCTCCGTAATTAATCCCAGATTAATTTTCTCTCTCATCTAATAATCCCAGATTAATTAAAAGTGCGAGTCATACATCATCGGTGAATCTTTGGGAAGCGACCCATGAGATCCCCGGATATGTTGGCAGTCAAATCGGTCATCGGACTATCCGAACACGTAAGTACCCAGTACTACATTTTACCGATTTACAAGACAAGGTTGGCTTCTAGCAAAGCACCATGCCTACCCAATTCTCCGGAAATATCCTTACAGGAATAAGGATCTATATCAAGCGTAGTATACCGTAGTATTGCGTATTTATGTCCAGTATCAGATGATCACATGCAAGGCCTGGGGCTGGTACAGTGTCTGCCCCGTACGAAGCATATATCAGATAACGAGCAACTAGTCTCTTTAATATCGGATAATCATGACCAAGTCATATTATCCCGACGGTTGCAACCTTATATAGAGAACGAGTTTTGTATCCTTGCGCGATCATCAACTCCATATGATTGGAGTGACACTTCCGTCTTGACATCACACCCAACACACTACGATTCTCGATATACCCAGAATTGGCGTACACAGGAACCGGTTAAAGCCCTGGACGACCTCAACCAAAGTATATTGATTGTCGTATTCATTAGCGGTGCAAGTCTCAGGTTAAGACCAAATACACCTACCATGATTTCGGACTTCCATAGACACGCAGTCATACTACCAATGGAATTCCGATGGGGTCTATCCAGAGCGAAGCTGTTTCCCATACCATCGGTGAAACACAACCTCCTATTACACTTGCATGAGTATCCAATACCCAAATATATGAGAACTATGCCGTTGTGCTCTCACAAACGCGCACAAGTGTAATACTAGTCTTTTACGCATTCATCGATGTCCAATCTCAATAATGCTCTGACTAGGGATATTTAATGATTTATCCTTCGTGGACTGATACTGTCTCATATCATTCTCCGTCCAGGAACAAATCATAGGGACCTTTCATCATTTATATATCTAGGTGATCGAATCACAAATGATAAGAGTGCAATCTCCTTTGTCACATCGTTAATTTGTACAACAACACCGTGATCTGTACAAATAGTGACGCTATGGGTCATAATTGTCCAACAATCTCCCACTTGGCCTATAGCCAGTCACTCGAGTGTCTGACACCCGAACTATGTACTGTTTGGCTCAAATTGTTGAGAAAAGTCTTTCGTCAGCGGATTTGCATGATTATCGTCTGATGTGATTTATTCGATCATCACATCGCCACGATGTATGATCCGAACGAATCAGATGAATAGTCGAAGTATTTATCTGGATCGTTGATGAGACCATTGATTCTTTAGCATGCGCCGTAGCCTAGCTCAGCTGCTAACAGAATTATATCTAATCTAATTAGATTTATTTATCGACCCCAGAAGGCTTCTATTGCTGCTTCAGCTGCAGCAATAACCCGCAATTGTTGTTTATCCGGTAACAGAATCTTGCTAGGAAGATTTCCAGCTCACTGTACCGTTATACTATTGTATAGTACCTTTGTTACGACTTATAGTCGTATTCAGGAAAGCCAAGCTTTCACCGATTATTTTATGGGAATATCATTTCCAAGAAATGACATATTATCATTTTCTTACAGGACATTCATGTCAGTGCACTCCCACTAACCCTTTTATATACACAAGAATCATTTCGTTTTGAATTAAATCATATTCCATTATGATTACATCAAAACGACAATTCCTAGAACCTATGCTTGCTTCAATCCAAACATGGATCGAATAACCTGCAAACCTTGTTTGCTCGTTATGGTACGATAAAACCGATAGGATGTTATAAACATCCTCCGAAAGGTTTCCTTTTCAGGAAAGCGATTTTCCGTTAAGCTGTCATATTTCATAAATGAAATACACAGCTTTAGCAAGCATTATCCAAATGGATTTACAATGGCAACAGGTAAAAGGTTTCGTCGTAATCAACCCAATGTTGATAACTCTACCTTTTCTTTACAAGCCTAGCTTAGTACGTTGGTATGTTGCCTTCCATGTATGTCTTCCTTGAAGACTTATAAAGTACCAATAGGCACAATGCCTTATAGTACATCAACTAGTATCCAAACTTGTTGATATACATGGAAACCATTTCGGACTCATGACACTTTGTCATAATAGGGAGTCGATACCTTGTATCACTACCTCATACGTAATCAGTTGGCATACCTTAAGAGATTAACATCTTTATGAGGTGAGATCAGAAACCCATACCCCAGGTTGTTTTCTGACTCTCTCCGATCTACGCGGTTCTTGTGTATTCGAAGATTAATGGAATAGTTTCATCCTTGATGAACTATTTATGTTCCATTAGGAATAGGTACCTTAAATAGTATTACTCCGATTTTCATCGAGTTTTACTATCCTCCCACTTACCACTGCATGTCTGTATTCCTCTCAGGAAAACTGCATGGTGAGCAACAATCTAATTGTTCTCTGGTGAGATATATAAATACAATACTTATGGTATCCCTAGGATAGCCTACAATTGACACTTATCCAATTTGGGTTTTAGTTTGGCATCATCCAAACATATGCCTAGCATGCCCAAATTTACAGGAATCGGAAACCCGGTTTCTTTCCCGTTCATATCTAATATGGAATCTGTCAAACAGATTATTAATAGAACCTTATTCTAAATAAGTTATTGCACTGTTAATCCGTATCCGTTTAAGGAAATTGTAGCTCAGAGCGACTCTTGATTAACCTTATCATGTCTAACAAAATTCGATTTATCCAGTATGGACACACCGTCACTTTGACGTGTTCCGGGAGGAGTCCTCATTTGAAAGAATACTATACTCTTTCAAGTATATAAGAAACTTATTGCTTAAGTATTTTCCATTACGGTCTTACCGTGACGGTATAATACTATAGTCGATCTGTTTGTCTATTTCGTGTCGAAACTCTAAAAGTTTCCAATTTGTGTTCCTTAAAAGAAACACACACCATTACGCGATGCACATCTGTATAGGTCACGAAATATTCATATCCACATCTAGCCTAGCTAGACATGGGCCCACTTGCTTCATTATGAACTAGGGCTAATAGATCGGTGGCATTACACTTTTACCAAGTAAATAGTGTTTTAGGCACATTGCCCAATAAACTAGATTCGTAGACTTATTTGATTGGAATCAAAACAGTCCGAGTACCTACTCTTCAAAAGTGTGGATATACGAGTCTTGTTCGATTGTGTCCCAGACAACAATGCCATAATTAGTTTCTTCTGATCAAATCATTTTGAGCTATTTGTTTGTCATTATATACATTTGAGATTTATTTATATTCAAAATATAAATTCTGTTATTCACATCTAATGTGTTTATCTCAATATCATCCTTATATAATAAAACACTTTAGTGTTCTAAAATAAAGGTTCACCCGCAGTGGGTTAAACACTGATAAAGAGATAATGTATCTAGTCAAACTAGTTACATTATAACAGTTCTATAATTCTGCTCATAGCAGATTCTGAACATCAATATATATATATATATATATATATATATATTATGTACCATATTAAGTATCAAAAAATCCAATTTTAATACTAGTAATGAACATAATTTTGACAAACATATTTGAAGTCAGAGCCTTGCTCGTCTTCAATTCCTTCATGTCTGCTTTGTCCAAACGACAGTCACGCTTCGCGATTCCGTTGCCCACAATTGTGCAGACATTTTAGGATATGTCATTTATCTTCCAAGAAGACTATAATGATTTTGCCTTGCCCTTTTCAGCATTCCAGAAGTCTTTGGCCAAGCCATAGGCTTCTAGAATATCTAAGTAAGGTGCACCTTGCACTACTTGCCTAATTGCAAAGTTTGACTTTGTCTCCTTGAAAATAGTAATTAATTCTCCAAGAATTAAGTATTGCAATTTTAGTACTTCTAAAATCTAAACATAGATTTATGAAGATCCTTCAATTTCATCATCATACTTTAAGGATCTAATCCTTATTTCTGATTAAGAAATTAAGGAGTCTACTACGACAAACTTAATGGATTAAGCACTTAAGTTATCATTACATAATCTTCCAAAGATTATGCTCTACTATTTGCTTAACTCCGGCTTAGGCATAATATTATTTTATCAAATAAAATAACTAATTATTTTTCCAGGACCATCCTGAAATTTAATTCCCAATTTGAAAATTAAACCATTTAAATATATTTTCCCTAGGATTATGTATTAAACGTCAATCTTTCAATTTTAATCTTGATTCTAATAGTCCAACTATTTAATCAACGATTTGTGGTACTATTTATTATAATGATTATGATGTCCAACTATTCAATCAAATATAATCTAAACTAATTAATCTCAATTACATTGATTACTATAATCCAATTATAAAATCAACTGTAAACTGAAATTAATTAATTCAAATATATTGATTAATATAATCCAATTATATATAATCAACTATAATACAGTCCAACTGTTTATTAAAACAACAATTTAAATATTAGTCCAACTAACATTTAATTTCTTTGACGAATGATATTTGTTTGAGCGCGTATGACGAGTAATTGAACGAATATTGCAAATTCAATTCTTGCCTCCCACTATTTTTCGGCGAGCCTCTAACCCTCTGTCGAGTACTCGGGAAACCGTGTTTCCTAGTGGGCTAGGATCCCGTTAAATATCACACAATCTTGACTTGGCCAACAAATTGTATGATAATTAACTAGGTAGATCTCTAAGATCAATTGGATCCAATCCAATTCCTAGATCCAGTAGGCAGACATCCAAGTCCTAAACATATATCTTATATATGCCAATACATCCAATGTATTACCTAACCTTTTTCCTCTGAATCAACTAAGCCTTGGCTTTGGCACACAACCTTAGTGATCCCATTCAAGCGCGACCCATTGACCATGGAAAGCTTCGTAATCAATGTCGATGGATAAGAAGTGGTCTTGACTTTGGCCAACAAACCACAACTTGGACATGACACTGACATGTAACAAAGCCTTCGTGATTCAAACACATCTTCGACAGACAAAGGCCTTGACTTTGGCCAACAAACCAATGCCGTCTTAGATCTTGAGTGAGAATCACTCAATGGAAGGAATGACGCTTAATATTTAGCGAGGGTTTTTCGCGTGCAAATTGGCAACCAATTTATTATCTTTGTTAAGGTCTCATCATCATACACCCTTAAACATGCATTCTAAATACATAATAAATCGTATATGAAAATAATAATGATATGCGGATGGATATTTTACACATTGATCCTAGATCAAATCTCTCACTTTCTCTCTCCCGCTAGCACAAAATATTTCTTCTACCCGTTACACTACACTTCTAAAGAAACCTCATTTACATTGAGGGGAATAGGTGAGAAGAGAATACAAAGAATAGGGAGGTGATAAGGCTGGACACGGAGGTCCAATTAATAAATCAAATTTATTACAAACATTTCTAAAATTGCCCCACCCATCTAAATCCATCCGATATATACATTATTCATGCATCACAACCATGTATTCACTCAAGCATGTTATCAATCAATCTAATCCAATTAATTAATCTGATAATTAGTGATCATCCAATGTTCAAACAACGATTTGATTTTTTGTTCGAGTCAAACTCGTTTTTGCGAATAAGTACTTAAAGTACGAATTCCGGAATTAAATTAAACTACATAATTAAATCCAATTTAATATGTATTTAATACTAATCCACTATTTAATTCCAAATTAAATATTACACTTTATTACGAACCTTACGACTTAAATTCCAAATTTAATTTCGGGTCTCAAAGCCCGATTAATATCCAATATGATTTAATTAAAGTCTAATGGGCTTCTAATTAATTTCTTAAGGCGTGGACTTTTGGTCAACTCGAGTCAAACCGAATAACCAAAATCCAATCCGAGAGTTACCCCATATAGCTAGAAATCAATCTTGGCCCATTAGGCCCAATTAAACTTTAAAGGTCCATTAGTCGCATTTGGGCTTTATGGAGGCGGTTTTGGGCCCAATTGGATCCAACCAATTTTGCCTAAACCAAACTTTGTACAACAAAGCCAATAAGCCCAATAACAACAATTCAAGCTCAATTTCCAAAATTAGCCCAATTAATTAATTACACAAATCCAATTTCGCAATTTAATTAATAAAGTGTATATCATGATTAATCACCCAAATTAACATTTCTAAAACATCAATTCATACAATTAATCATGCTCATTATCATCATCATATGTCCAACACATTTTGATTAAAAATCAAACCCATTACATGCTCTTTAAGTCTCGGCCAAAGAGAGGATTTTATATCCGATTTGGTTTCAATCCAATTAATCCCACAATCGACATTAAATCAACATCCTAATTGATTCTAACTCATCCAATGAATTAAAAAATCAAAATTCCAAGACTTTAGGGCTAAGTTACTATTCGGCCATTAAAGCATTTTGGGGAAATTTGTTCCAAACATAATTTCTTCAAATTGATCCAATCAATTATCAATTAAAAACATATTCAAACATACTTAATCATCCAATTTCATAATTACATGCTCAAATTCATTTTACCCAATTTCATGCTAAATAACATACTTGGCAATTTGGGGATTTTACGTCCGATTCGAATTCAATCCAATTGATTCCACAATCGACATAAAATCTTATTCCCGAATGATTTCCAACACATCCAATTGTCAAAAATCAAAAATCCCAAGACATTAAAACAATTATAATTTTCGGCCAACACTTCAATTTGGGGAAAATATGATCCAATCAAATTTTCTTGAAATTGATCCAATCAATCTTCAATTCAAACACAATTAAGCATACAAATCCATCCAATTTAATTTATCATGCTCAAAATCAAGTTTGCCCAAATTTTAGCCCTAACTTTTTCATGCTTTTAACCTAAGCTCTTGATGCCATTGTTGGAGTTTCTATAGGTCCCAAGATCAAAACTCAAGCATGAAACACAAGTGAATAAAACGGAAGTTGCGGAATACTTACATCGAGGGGTTGAGCGACGAAGGAGGCAACGCAAATCTGAAATTCTGCCCACTGTTTGGGCGTGAACTGCTGTGACAGTGGCAGTGAGTTGGCTCACTGTTTCGGCCATTTGAATCAACTTCCAAGCTCCAAGCTTCGTCGTGATGATTCCCGGCTCATGAGTGAGCTTCCCTATCACCTTCGCATTGATCCCGGAGTGTGCTAGCACTCATGTTTTGCCACAAAACGCACTGCTTCCCTCTTCACTGCTCACATTTTTGCCCAGCAGAAAAACCAGTGAAGTGCGTGAGATGAGAGGAAGAAGGAGAAGAGGAGAGAGAGGAGGGAAAATGTGTCTCACGATTTTGTGTGTGTAATTTGTGTATCTAATACACATGAATTTCATTTGAAATTCATTTCACACACATTTGGCTTTAATTGCCAACCACACACATCACTCATCACATCAAGTCAACTCAATCAAGTTGCAAGTCACATCACTCAAAGTGACAAGTGATTTGACGCTTGATGCGACTAATGATTTGACGCTTGATTTGACTTGCGTGCCGCACTCGAATTCGAAATGCGAATGCGCTCGCAAATAATCTCGGGCTCGGATTCGCTAATTCTAAATTAACGAATTTTCCGTCGCGTCGTAATTAAATGATTACGCCTAGCGAAATCACTATTCACGTTGCTAACGAATTAATTCTAAATTAATTCGCTCGCCCGAATTAAAATCTAATTTTAATTCCGCGTCGAAATCCAATTTCGTTTAATATATCGAATATATTAATTCTTCGATTAATTCCAAATTAATCGTTCTCTCTCTTTAAATTGATATTTTATCCCAGATAAAATATCTCCGTAATTAATCCCAGATTAATTTTCTCTCTCATCTAATTAATCCCAGATTAATTAAAAGTGCGAGTCATACATCATCGGTGAATCTTTAGGAAGCGACCCATGAGATCCCCGGATATGTTGGCAGTCAAATCGGTCATCGGACTATCCGAACACGTAAGTACCCAGTACTACGTTTTACCGATTTACAAGACAAGGTTGGCTTCTAGCAAAGCACCATGCCTACCCAATTCTCCGGAAATATCCTTACAGGAATAAGGATCTATATCAAGCGTAGTATACCGTAGTATTGCGTATTTATGTCCAGTATCAGATGATCACATGCAAGGCCTGGGGCTGGTACAGTGTCTGCCCTGTACGAAGCATATATCGGATAACGAGCAACTAGTCTCTTTAATATCGGATAATCATGACCAAGTCATATTATCCCGACGGTTGCAACCTTATATAGAGAACGAGTTCTGTATCCCTGCGCGATCATCAACTCCATATGACTAGAGTGACACTTCCGTCTTGACATCACACCCAACACACTACGATTCTCGATATACCCAGAATTGGCGTACACAGGAACCGGTTAAAGCCCTGGACGAACTCAACCAAAGTATATTGATTGTCGTATGAATTAGCGGTGCAAGTCTCAGGTTAAGACCAAATACACCTACCCTGATTTCGGACTTTCATAGACACGCAGTCATACTACCAATGGAATTCTGAGGGGGTCTATCCAGAGCGAAGCTGTTTCCCGTACCATCGGTGAAACACAACCTCATATTACACTTGCATGAGTATCCAATACCCAAATATATGAGAACTATGTTGTTGTGTTCTCACAAACGCGCACAAGTGTAATACTAGTCTTTTACGCATTCATCGATGTCCAATCTCGATAATGCTCTGACTAGGGATATTTAATGATTTATCCTTCGTGGACTGATACTGTCTCATATCATTCTCCGTCCAGGAACAAATCATAGGGACCTCTCATCATTTATATATCTAGGTGATCTAATCACAAATGATAAGAGTGCAATCTCCTTTGTCACATAGTTAATTTGTACAACAACACCGTGATCTGTACAAATAGTGACGCTATGGGTCATAATTGTCCAACATGCCTCTCAGCTATCGCTAAGTTTAACTTCTTTAGCCAAATGTAACCACTCAATTAATCATGGTGGCTCTTTGTACGCGTAGATGGTAATGACTGATCGTATCGTCATAACAATTTTTTCTATGAAATGGCCCATAATGTCTGTCAACGGCTCAGCAAATGGCCCCATCCACGGGTCAATTCTCACATGAGTGGGTGGGTCACAAACATGTGTATGTTCTCATTCAATATTCTTTTTATACTATGGGTCTTCAATAGTTCACCTTAGGGATACCATCATGGTGACTCATGTTATGAGTCACTTGACCAGTACCTCCTACACATTTACTTTATAACACTATTCCTCATCTTGCAGGCATAATAGAGCTTTGAAGACCTGAAAGGTCACTTCTTGATCTTTCACTCTCATGGTCAGCTCACTTTTCTACACATCGATGAACGTTCTACCTGTCGCCAAAAAGAGTGTTCCGATGATGATGGGACTTCACGATCTTTCCCTATAACTAGGAAGTTAAAATCTGCTAAGAAGTAAAATTTATCCATTTTGACGATTACATCCTCTATTAATCCATTGGGGTAAGTGATGGATATGTCTGCCAATTGCAAGGTAACCGTGGTAGGCTTTACCTCTCATAGGGCCAGTTTCCTATAAATAAAGAGAGGTATGAAGTTAATACTTTCACCTAAATCATATAGAGCTTTGCCTCAGTTTCAATTTCCAATGGTGCACGGGATGGTAAAGCTACCAAGATCTTTTAGCGTCGATGGAAGCGTCTTCTGTAGTATTGCACTGCATACTTTGGCAAGTACAACAGTTCATATTCATCCAGCTTCCTCTTCTTGGATATGATCTCCTTTATAAACGTGAGATATATACTCCAATACCTATAAGAATGGGATATTGATGTGCAACTTCTTTAAAATTTTCAGAAACTATGAAAACTGCTTCTATTTTTTTTTTCTTACAGACGTTGGGGAAATAGAGAATGTAGATCATATGTACAAATTTATTTCTTCTTGGTTTCTTTAATTACCTTATTTTCTTTCATATGCTCATTTTCCCTCTCTGTAAACTATCGTACCCCAATGACATTTTCAATGACAGTCCCGCTTTTCAGTGTGATAGCCTTGCAAGACTCACTATTCTGGCCCTTTGGGTTAGGCTCTATATTACTCGAGAGGGCGACATTGATTTTCCACTCACCAACTATCCCAATTGATTTTCCAGTGTCTTAAAAGATGCGGCTTGGCTCTATACTAACACTTCCAATCTCGCAATATTCTTACATTTTCTTGGTTATGCTCTGCAATAAACTTTGTTTTAATTGGCCATATGGATCAATAGATCTCCACGGATGGTTTGATCTTTTGACTGACATCTCTATTCCACTACAGGAATCTTAGAGGGAAAAGTTATTTATCCTGTAGTCCTGCCCTTGGTTATTCTTCCATCCAAAATTGGGGTGGTCTTTCCACCCATGGTTATAGCTATTGGAGCAGGGGTTGTGGCATTATCTGTTTTAATTATTGAAATAGTTCATAGACTTTCCATATTGAGTGTAACATCCCCAATCCAGGAGATGCTACTGTCAGGGAATATACCATACTATCCATATGAGCCTGTGAATTTCTAACTATGAACAACACTGATACTCTTTTCTTAAATATAATCTCATAAATGAGACCATCGTCCAAATCCATAACATAAAATATATAACAGTACACAGACAATTGAACATCAACATCAATTATCTTGACCACTCTATACACAATTTATTATATACAACTTTACTATACAGATATCTAGAACTGTACTTTACTTAACTTGACTAAACTCCACCTTTGACTTGACCTGGTGGACTGAACACCCTAGTGATTTCCATCAGTATCCATACTCTCGAGCTCGTCCTCCGAGTAAACCTGTTATAACGACCAGTAATCTCGACGATCAGTGATGTCGACTATTGTTTTATTCTGAGATGAATGTTACATAATATAGTTATGTTGGACACATATACACTTATGAAATGATTTTGGGGACAACCGGAAAATGTTTCGAGATTCTGATACAAGACGGTACGATGTTCCACTCCGGACAGCCCATAATATTTAGGCCATACTTTTCTCATACGAACTCCAAATTTTATGAATTTTATATCGTCGAAAATCTAAGATCGAGACCTACAACTTCCACGTTGAATATGTTTCCAAATTCGAACCGGAAAAAGGTCAAACATTATGATTTGCATAACTACTACAGTAATTTCAAGAATGGACTAGAAATGGGACATGTGAAAAAATATCAAGCACTCATTTTATCAAAAAAAAATCAGCCACCATGCCTATAAATAAGGCACTATTCATGCATCCATTGAGAAGTGAAAAATGTAAGTGAGGGGAAAATCTTCAAAAATTCTTCATTTCTTGAAAACAATGAAGGAATGGTGATGAGCTCTCAAGTTTTCTTGGTCAAATAAGCTTCCATTCTCTTTTTATCTTCTAAATTTTCAATTTTGAACACGAATATTAAGCCCAAAATTCTCACCTTATAAACCCTAGAATTTGGGATTGCTAAATTAGCTTTAATTGGGTTGCTAGCGTGTATTTTGGAAAGTAAAATGATAATATTATTATGGATTGAGGCTTTTGTGTATGTGAATGTATTGGGGGGGAGTTGAACGTGCTTTTTATGTTGTTATTGATAAATTAGTACATAAAAGTTGGGGTTGAATATGCCTCTTGAGTATGCATATTATAGTTAAAGAGGTGCTTATATGAAGGTTTTAGTGTGGGAAGTGTGTTGAAGCAAGTTAGACTTGGACAAGTTGATATTAGGCCCTGAAACTGGCCTTGGTCGCGACGCAAAGTACCTTACGTCGTGACGCATTCTGGAAAATAAGTCCCATTCGATTATGTGTTGTGCGCGATGCGACGTACGTGGACTCACGTCGCAACGTGAACCAAAACAGCTCTCTATCTCGGCCTTCTCTAGTTCGCATCGTGACGCGTAAAAACTTAGCGTCGTGACTCATGGCCATTTCCTAGGATAATTTTTTTCTTATCATCTTATATACATGTAAATTACCATGACACAAACGGAAAGCCCCATGTAGCGACGATAGTTTCAAAATATATTCCACGATATGTATTCTAATTAGTTGTCCATTAAAGGTTATTGCAGGAACCACAAATTCCTTCGGCAATATGAATTTATGCTAGAAGGACTTCAGATATGTGATTG
>SKCR01045713.1:0-49848 GCA_019454045.1 Zanthoxylum bungeanum | reverse complement strand
AATTGCATGTTATTGCTAAAATTTTCAAGTCTAATGTCCGTCGTTGCAAGCCTAATGGTAAACGTTTCATATTATAAAATATTTCATATTTGTTGTAGGAAGTTACATGTCTAATGATATTTATTGCATATTCAATGGTTATATTTACATGTTCGATTTTCGAGGTAGATGTAATTTCATGTTATTGCTAAAATTTTCAAGTCTAATGGCTGTCGTTGTAAGCCTAACGGTAAACATTTCATATTATAAAATATTTCATGTTTGTTGTAGGAAGTTGCATGTTTAATGGCATTTATTGCATATTCGATGGTCATATTTACATGTGCGATTTTCGAGGCAGATGTAATTGTATGTTATTGTTAAAATTTTCAAGTCTAATGACTATTGTTGCAAGCCTAATGGTAAACGTTTCATATTATAAAATATTTCATGTTTGTTGTAGGAAGTTGCATGTCTAATGATATTTATTGCATATTAAATGGTCATATTACATATGCAATTTTTGAGGCAGATGCAATTGCATGTTATTGCTAAAATTTTCAAGTCTAATGGCTCCAGTTGCAAGCCTCATGGTAAAAGTTGCATATTATAAAATATTTCATATTTATGGTAGGAAGTTGCATGTCTATTGATATTTATTGCATATTTAATGGTCATATTTACATGTGCGGTTTTCGAGATAAATGTAATTACATGTTATTGCTAAAATTTTGAAGTCTAATGGTTGTCGTTTCAAGCCTAATGGTAAATGTTTCATATTATAAAATATTTCATGTCTGTAGTTGGAAGTTACATGTCTAATGGTTTTTATTGCATATTCAATGGTCATATTTACATGTGCGGTTTTTGAGGCAGATGCAATTGCATGTTATTGCTAAAATTTTCAAGTCTAATGGCTATCGTTTCAAGCCTAATGGTAAAGGTTTCATATTATAAAATATATCATGTTTGTTGAAGGAAGTTGCATGTTTAATGATATTTATTGCATATTCAATGGTTATATTTACATATGCGGTTTTCGAGGTAGATGCAATTGCATGTTATTGTTAAAATTTTCAAGTCTAATGGCTCCAGTTGCAAGCCTACTGGTAAAAGTTGCATATTATAAAATATTCTGTTTGTTGGAGGAAGTTACATGGCTAATGATATTTATTGCATATTCAATAGTCATATTTACATGTGCGGTTTTCGAGACATATGCAATTGCATGTTATTGCTAAAATATTCAAGTCTAATGGCTTCCGTTGCATGTTTATTGTTAAGGGTTTCATATTCGAAATTTTAAATATTTATTGTTAAAAATTTGATATTGGTTGCATATTGAATGGTGTTTGTTGCATGTTTCATGGTCATTATTTAATTTTTATATTTCAAGCATAAAAAATTTACAGCATGTTTTATGGCTGAAAGTTGCATCTTAATGGTGAAATTACATATCAATGGTGTCAAGTTGCATGTATTGTTTATATCTAACTATTAATTTTTATTAAATAACATGTTTAATGCTTCGATTTCGATCTCGATTTCGTGTTTAATGGTTATAAGTTAATACAAAAAGATGAAACATCACAATTAAATGACCACAAGTTTATAATGTTGATATCTACTTATAATTTTCGTTAATTACATATGTTAATGAGCATGTACATGAGTTTTATACTTATTGTTCCCGCTTATAATTTTTATTCACTATGGCAATTAATGAGCATGAAGAGAGATTTCTTAATGTTGATATTTACTTAGAATTATATATGTCAACGATTGGATATCCGATCATTTTGGAAGAAATCGAAACCAAATACAATATCTTAAACCAAAAAAATTTAATAGTTGGTACCCATATCTGAAACCGATTGAAAATTCGGATATCCGCAACCGACCGAAATAACCAAAAAATTGGAAAAAAAAAAAAAAAGAAATATGAAACAATTTGAGAAATTAATCAATTATTTACTTATTTAATATTTATCTAAAATATTAAATTAATCAATTAATTACTAAATTTGGTTATGATTCAGAAGCCGCAATTGCTTATTTGTCTACAAAGACTGATTCTGATCTTGGTGTGTATTTCGAATATACGTTAAATGAGGATAATCTATTGCGTAACTTTTCTAGATTGACAATGTTGCACGACATGATTACAAATATTTTGGGGATGTTTTGGCATTTAATGCGACATACAAGAAAAATGTATACAACTTACCTTTAGTTGTGTTCGTTGGAGTTAATCACCATCGAAGAATAACTATTTTCGATTTTGCTATACTCACTGATGAAACAATTGAGTCATATGTTTGGCTGCTCCAGACATTTCTTACTGCAATGCATAATAAACAACCTAAGTCAATCATAACTGATGGTGACAAGATAATGTCAAAGACAATTAAAACAATGATGAGAGGCTGTTCACATCGTTTGTGCTGTTAGCATCTTCATAGGAATGCTCAAGCAAATATCAAGAAATAAGAATTCACCAAAAATTTAGCTCATTCATGTTCAATTCGTTATCCATAGATGAATATGAAAGACAATGGGTTGATTTAGTTTCTGAGTCGGGGTTGGAGAAAAATGCTTGGGTTCAAAAGATGTACCAGAAGCGTGCAAAATGGGCCGAGACTTATCTTAAAGGTATTTTTTGGTGGAATGCGATCGACTCAAAGGTGTGAGAGTTTAAATGTTGGACAATTATGACCCATAGCATCACTATTTGTACAAAACATGGCGTTGTTGTACAAATTAACTATGTGACAAAAGAAATTGCTCTTTTATCATTTGTAATTGGATTACCTGGATATATAAATGATAAAAGTCCATATAATTAGTACCAGATTAATAAGGTATGAGACAATATTAATCCACTAAGATTTAATCATTAAATATCCCTAGTCGTAATATTATCGAGACTGGACATCGATAATGCGGAATAAACTAGTATTACACTTGTGCGTGTTATGGAAGCGTAACGGCATAGTTCTCATATATTTGGGTATTGGATACTCATGCAAGTGTAATAGGAGGTTCTGTTTACCGATGGTACGGAAACAGCTTCGCTCTGGATAGACCCCTCACAATCCCATTGGTAGTATGTCTATGTGTCTATGGGAATCCGAATTAGGGTAGATGTATTTGATCTTAACCTGAGACTTGCATCGCTAATACTTGCGACAATCAATATACTTTAGTTTTGGTCGTCCGGGGCTTTAACAGGTTCTGTGTACGCCTCTTCTGGGTATACTGAGAATTGTAGTGTATTGGATGTGATGTCAAGATGAAAGTATCACTTCAGTCATATGGAGATGATGATCACGCATGATACGGAACTGATACTCTTGTATGCTGCAGCTATCGGGATAATATGACAATGTCATGATTATCCGATTATAGAGACTAGTTACCAGAGATCCGATATATGCTTCTTACGGGGCAGACACAATTCCAGCCTCAGGCCTAGCATGTGAAATTCGATACTGGATCGTAATAAGCAATACTACGTATACTACGCCTGACAAAGATTAAATATTTCTGAAAAAGAATATTTCTGGAGTATTGGGTAGGCACGGTGCTTTGTTAGAAGCCAACCATGTCTTGTAAATCGGTAAGAACGTGGTACCGGGTACGCGCGTATTCGGATAGTCTGATAACAGTATTTACTGCCAAAATATCTATATATCTCTTGGGTCGTCTCCCAAAGATTCACCGATGGTGTTTGACTCGAACAGAGTTAATCTGAGATTAATTATGAGAGAGAAAATTAATCTGGGATTAATTACGGTAAAAAAATAATATGAGATTAATTAAAAGAGAAAGAATTAATTTAGAATTAATTCGACTAGAAGAGAGAGAACACGATTAATTTGGAATTTATCGGTAAAATAAATTTAATAGTTAAATTTGATTTTACTATTTAATTTATTTATTTGAACTAAAATAATATATTGGATATATTAAATGAAATTGGATTTCAAAGCGGAATTAAATTGGATTTTAATTATAGTGAACGAATTAATTTAGAATTAATTCGCAAGCGACTTTCGTAATAATTTTGTTGGGCATTATTATTTAATTAAATTAAATTTAATTACGTCGCGGCGGAAAATTCGTTTAATTGGATTAAACGAACCCGGGCCCGAGCGAAGTTGCGTGTTGAGTTAGCCGACTTAAATTCGGAATTTAAAAGTGGTGGAACCCACTTTACTTACATCAACATGTTAGACATGTGATGGAAGTGGTTAGGCTTAAATCTTGGATTTGAATTGTTGAAAGTAAATTTGACTTTACTTATAACACACTCAAACCAAATCCTATACTCAACATCAATATAAATTAACTTGTTGACTTTGGAAGCTTAGCTTGTTACTATTCACAACATCTTCTCTCTTCTTCCTTGGTAAAAACCGTGAACCTCAAGCTCTCTCCCATGGATTTTGTTGCAAAATTCAAGCATGCTAGCACATTAAGGAGTCAAAGGAAGGTGATAGGGAGACTCACCCGAGAGTTTGGAACTCGATTTCAAGCTCCGAAGCTTCCATTACATCCAACAAATGAGGAATTTTTGAAATCCTAAATCCGATCAATGTGAGTATTCCGCAACTCCCCTTGAATAATTCACACACGAATCACTCTTAGACGATCTTGGCATGTTCTAGGAACACTAACATTAAATGCATTCAAAATTTTCAGCTACATTTGACAGTTTTTGAGTCTACAGAAATGCATTCACTATTTTCAGTAAATGCATTCAAAAATTTCAGTGACATTAGATAATTTTTTTACTCTACAGTAAATGCATTCACTATTTTCACTAAATGCATTCAAAATTGTCAACTACATTACACAGTTTTTGAGTCTATAAAAAATGCAACATGCAACTAACGCAAATGTCAACCATTTCTCTATAAATGACTTTTCTTTTTAGTATTCTTTGTCATTCTAGCTGTCAAATTCGGAAGTTTCACTCTTGGTGTTTGCAATGAATTCAGCTGTTGTTTTGTGTTATATTCTCCCATCGCTAACTGTAAGACCGCATCACATTTGTCATTTAACGGAGAGTCAATAAGTTGCAACGTAATTGTAATCCCCGCTTCCTGCGAGTCATGCTGTTCCAAATGATATAAAACAAGTTAATGAAACTAGTAAGTATATATACCACCCAAGAAACTCAACTCAGTAAATATATATCATCCAAAACAATCTCATCATACAAATCAAGCCCAACTAAACATAAGCAGTAGCAGTAAATATATAATCTAAACTTGTAAGTATATATACCACCCAAGAACCTAAACTCAGTAAATAAATACCATCCAAAACAATCAAGTCAGTAAATAAATTAATATATGGAACTGTGATGCTCTACGAGGCACTTGAATATGAAAAGAAAGTTCAATGTAATAGTCCCATCATACAAATCAAGCCCAACTAAACATAAGCAGTAGCATTCTTGGTTTACTCTAAACCGTAACAAAAAAATCACATACCGGATAAGTTGTGCTGGTGCCGACTCCCAGAGTATCCATAAATTTAATAACTGCAAGCAAATGTCATTCAAAAGATTAAACTTATGTACCTGGAAGATTGTATGGCACGGATGGGCAATATCCATTTTCTTCACAAGAGAAACCAAAGAAAACAACATGATCAAAAAACCCATCAACTTAAAACAATATCAAATAATACAACTTGCTTTCAGTACCTGAAGATTATGGGGTCTCAGAGCATCCTAAAAGCTACTTCAACCTGGATTTGATATATCCAATAGTAGATAACAAAATATTAAACAGAAATTTCTAGGTACATTCATTACAAGATGTGGCTACAAATACAGGATAAAAACCTTGTTAAATTAAATTATATAATATGACACAAACCTTAACCCAATCATCTCCAGCCTCACTAACATTTAGAAAAGAATGTGACAAAAATGTCCTTTATAACAATTTACAGAAAGAGAACAACCAGAACAATGAGCATAAACGGCTTCTGGTAACTATAATACCATGCGATCATTCAATATCAAACAATCATACATAAAAAGGGATTAGCAATTAACAAACAATATCACAACCTTCAGAAATAGAACAAACATTAATTTTCTAATGATATAACCCAATCACAACCTTCAGAAATAAAACAAACATTAATTTTCTAATTTCAGCTTCTTGGTCAAAATGTGAATGTCTGAGAATCAAATGCAGACAATAACCAGAGAATATATAAACTAGCACAAACCTTAACCCAATCATCTTCAGCTTCACAAACATTTAGAAAAGAGTGTGACAAAAATGTCCTTTATAGAAATTTACAAAAGAAGAACAACCAGTACAGTGAGCATAAACAGATCCTGGAAACAATAATACCATGCGATCATTCAATATCAAGTCATACATAAGAAGGGATTAGCAATTAACAAACAATATCACAACCTTCAGAAATAGAACAAACGTTAATTTTCTAATGATATAAGCCATCGAAAGGCGACACACAAGTTATAAATTAAAAATTAAAAATACAAATTTTCAGACCAAATTGAAGTGTTTGAACATGACAAGAAATTCTGGACTAAACAAACTTATGTTCACTTTGACACTCCTTGCAAGCCTTTGGTGGACTGTTATCCATCATTTTTAGTAACAAGCGGTAAATATTGGATTTGATTGTAACATTATGAAAATGTAAGGCTAAACTATTGAGACCAAATGCATAATATTCAGTTGTAACGTAACCTAAAATTAGAGTAAAAAAATGAAATATGTCCAAAACTTCGAAATAATATTACTGAGAAAACTAATTTCAGTAGCGAATGCAACTCATTTCATCTTCTTGAAAGATGATTATAGCAAGTCTACCACCGAGCTGTACAACTAAACTCCAGTGGCAAGCAAACCAACATCTCTTCAGGACAACATCTTCCAAGAAAATAGATGCAGCATATAATTACGCATAGAAAATTTAGAAATAAATCTCACTTCAGTCGCAATTGACAAATAATTTCTTCCTGGGTCAATATTATTCTCCCTATCATTAAACTTAAGAGCTGTAGTTTCAGATTATGCTTCTCATAATTGTTCCATAGCTGTGGCAGCCTCAACTTTCAAATTCAGATTAAAATAAACCAGGCATGAATTCACACAAAAGGGAAAAAAGGCATGGTAATATTAATCTATGTCATGAACCATTCAACTACAAAAACCTTCTTAGCATACTTCACCTAGATTTCTATATGGATGAATGCAGTTTCATCTCTTCCATTGGTCCTTTGTTTTTCAGCTTTAGAGCAACATTTAGTAAATATTTGATAGAAAATAGTCACTTGAAAAAAGGGTTCTAAAGCAATATTTTTTAATTCATAAAGGAAAAGGGAAAAATGATCACAAACTGATTGAAAGGTCTAGGTAGATCAACTGATAGCAGAAGGTAATACTCTAATCTTCCCAGAAGTCCAACATCATTTCCCTACAAAAGTTTGCAAAAATGAAGGTCAAACTATGATCAGAACTAAATAATTCAAAAATAAAAAGCTAGAAGCAAGAAACTTAAAAAATTGACCAAAAAAACTCATTAGATAGCCCCGATACTCCTAGAAAATTTAAAATTTTTTTGCCATTACTGCTCAAGAAATTTGCAAAAAATGAAAGACACTTATAGACAGAATTTTTAGGACTTCCTTAGGTGTACATTAGAAGAAATAAACTGAAAAATGACTGAAAAGCACAATAAGTACACTCAGATCGTCTTTGACGAGCTGCCAAGTGCAACGCCGTCCCTCCCCTGCCATCTCTAATATTCACAAATCTTGCATATTCCCTAAAATCCAATCCCAACACAACAATTTTATCAGACATTAATAAATTAAACTTTATCTACTTATTTAACAAAGATGTCAATTCTTAGCCTACTAAGAAACATCAACAGGGCTAGATTGAGCAGCAGAGAGAATGGCTTGAAGGCAATCCACATGGCCATAGTATGTAGCATAATGCAAGCAGGTTCGTTCGTAGAGGGAATCAAATATCAAAATCTGTCAAAATCAAACACAAATATTGCCAAAAACACAACTTGCGTGCAATATTCGAAGCAAGAAAAAAACACTAAATGACTAAAATTATAGGTCATGTAGTATAATCAAGATTTACTAACCACAAAATCCAGCGATGGCGTAGATGATGAAGTGTAGCAGCAACGGAGTTGAACAACGATGATGAAGCAGATTAAAAAAATTTCAACTCGCAACCTCATATATTAATTTTTTTTTAATTTTTTAATTTTCAATTAATATATTATTTTAAATATCTTTCAATTGAATTTTATATTTTAATCTCCTTTTCCATTTCTTAAATATGTATTTATGATTTTAAAAGTGAATTCTTAATTTTTTTAATTAATTTTTTTAATTTTATAAACATTAAAAATATATTCAACACGCACAATCAACCCGCGACCCATGCAATGTTTGCTGGGTGAGTGGATTAAATCCCGATCCCATCGCGGTTTCGCTAAAGCAGTTCCGTCAACCTTCCCTATTTTCGATAGCGCCCTTGAGTTAAACTCTCTTGAGATATTCCAATCGAGACTGACCCTTTTTCTATTAATCGAAGGCATGTAGCTTTCTTTCCCAAGAACTGAGGCATAGCCTTCTCCCTCGGTTGCACACCCCTGCTACTAAACTCCTTCATCCTTGTGACCTGGCCACAACCCCATCGAGGCTGAACAGTTAAATTGTTCAAAATTTTAACAATAACATAATAATTAGAGGATGGTAGTGAAATACTGGATTAACGGACCAACTATATCGAGACAAATGATTTTTCTTCGATGAAAATGAATATATTTGACAAATATTTAATTTAATTGTCATTTTTTAATGTTTTCAACAAACTTGGTTGGATGATTTTCGTTTAATCTTGTCTTTTTTTATTTATTTTTATTTATTTTTTATGTTCCTAAGAGGCGTGGTTCAGTGATTTTCAAGTAGTTCTATTTGTAAGTTGTTTAATAAGAAATCGACAGTAAATCACTTCAAGAGTGACAAGCGATTTAGGATTAATCGGAAAAATATTTGAGGATTAATCAAAAATTAATCGAGAAGAATAAAATTGACTTTTCGATGAAAATGAATATATTTGACAAATATTTAGTTTAATCGTCTTTTTCTTTTTAAATGTTTTCAAGAGACGTGGTTGGATGGTTTTCGTTTAATCTTACATTTTTTATGTTTCTAAGAGGCGTGGTTCGGTGATTTTCAAGTAGTTATATTTGTAAGCTGTTTAATAAGAAATCGACAGTAAATCACTTAAAGAGTGACTTAAGTGATTTAGGATTAATCGGAAAAATATTTGAGGATTAATCAAAAATTAATAGAGAAGGATAAAATTGACATTTCAGATAAATGAGAATAAAAAATTTAAAACTCATTTCTCAACACTCTCTAAAAATCACTAAAATACATTCATTTATCATGAAAAAAAGATTAAACAATCACATAATTGAGAGAAATGACAAATATTTAAAGAACAATATGAAAAATGAGAAAAAGAATAAGAATATGAGTTTCTGCAAGTTGGCCGGGAATCGGAAATCAATGATTAATCGGCAATAAATCAACCAAATATCGATGATTTTTGATCAAATTAGATCGTATTGGTAGCAATTTACAATTAAACGTAAATTCTTAAACTATATAGTTACCACCTGAATTCGAATCCTTATGGAGATGAGAGAATAAAATAATTAAATTTAAATTTTACCGACCTCTTATCAAAAAAAAATTATTTTCTGTTTTTTTTTTTTTTTTTAAAATCATCAATCACTTTAAATTTTATTTTCCCTAAAATAGTGTTTGAATTTATAAGAAGGGGCTAGAAGTGTAATTTAATCACACTCTAGGGTTGGCATGAAAAGCTTTCCTTTGTAAATTTCCCCAAATCAGAATGAAGACCAAAAGGAGAGTCGAGTCTCTCTCCTCTTATTCTCTGAACGAAATCAAAATTGATCCATTAAAGCTCAAGACTAAAATTTCACTTGAAAAAAACTTTTGAAAAACTCTAAACCTGGTCTTCAATTGACTCAAGAAGATGAGCAGCGTCGAACCTTTCAATCGGTAAAGATTTATCAATTTGTTTTTGATTCTACGGAAATTTGACCTAATTATGAGATTGTTTCTTTTTTTTTTTTTGATAACAGATTGGTGAAGCTCGTGGCGAGGGCTTTTTATGATGATATATCCACTAAAGGAGATAATCAGCCGAAATCAGGGAGGAGTGACAACAGAGGAATAGCCGTAGTTGTGCTTGATGCGCTCACCAGGTATTTTGGAATTTATTAAATATATATGTGTATATATATATTTATTAGGAGTTGGAAACATAATTGGATATAATTTTGTTTTAGATTTGGTCAGTTTTTGACGAAGGGGGTGAAATTTGAAATGCCATGGTGGAATGAAAGAGAGTGATAATTTTTGGTGGGTTAGTTGTTCTATTGAGTAATCATGTTTGGCTGATTGAATATTTTGATTAGATGGCACTACAAGAGCCTCGTATGTGCGTAGGTCAGGTAATGACAGGACTGAAATCTATGTAATGGATTTCTGAGTTGTGAAAACATCCATAACTTCAACAATAGTACTATTAATGTGTGAGCTTAGATAATTGTTTCTAGTGTTGAGGCGAGCCCTGAATTTTTGGTCAAGAAATGACTTGTGGATTTTATCACATCATTAAATTTGTTTATTTGAATTTAGCAATGAAATGCTGTTAGACTGTTGGTGCATCAGCATATCTTGGTAGCCTTGGGTACATCATTTACTTTTGCTTAACAGATTAGCAAAACTTTCAAATAAGTTGATGTGGGTACTAATGATGACGGTCTTGGCCAGTTAGATCAACCTTTCTCTCTGCTGGGTCCTAACTTTTGTTCTTAATTAGATATATTGAAAATAGAGTCCAAATGTTTGTCTGTTTTAGCATCCCTCTTATAATCAGGTGACTCTTTCTTGCATAACTTTTACCTTGTTTATTATTATATATTTTGATTTTGATCAACGGCCATTGGTTGCCTTTTGAACTGTCTCATGAAGATAGCTAGTTTGCATCCTATGCAGTGCCCATAGTTCTAATGTTAGGACCACCACTTGGATGGACTCTTAATTCAAATTTTCACCTGTGGTTGGGTATGTCTGAGACTAAGAAATTAAAGAAAAGATGTTCTTAGAGTATTTACAGTACCATGTGTTGGGTTGTAATGGTTTCAACATGTTACAAACCTGCTGAAAACCAGTAGTTTTCTTACTATCTATGCTTTTCAATTACCATTGACCAATCAATTCAGACCTATATTGTAAGAGTGGGGTGCTTCTTGCAGTTGAACACACAAATATATTATTTTATTATGGTGTATACTGTTGAATTTTATTTTTGTTTTTATTTTTTTTCCTTAGTTGGTTACTTAAGGATGTAGTCCTGCTAAACATCCAACTTATGAATATGAATGATAAATTCACTGCCTAATAAGTTACCATTCATTTTTTTGGGGGCAAGCCTTTAATCTATCTATTATTGTCCAACGTTTTTGTTTTTTTAGACGACAATGGGTCAGAGAAGAAGATTTAGCTAAGGATTTGAAATTGCACTCAAAGCAACTACGTCGGACTTTGCGATTTTTGGAGGAAGAAAAACTAGTCACTCGGGATCACAGGAAAGAGGTCAGTTTATTGAGGTGTTTGTTACTTGCCCTTATTTGTTATATCGGCGAGGCACATAATGTTATGGCAATAATGAGCTATGCATAATTATGACAAACAACGTTTCATATTCATAAGTTGCTATTATCTGTTATCTTTTGCCTGCTTAACCTAGTATCGTAAAATTATTGTGGAAAGAAACTTGATATGAAGTTCCTTAAAGCAGTGTAGAATATTTGAGGCCGCAAAAATCACGGAGCTTGAAGCTCATCAGAACAACATATTGGTGGATGATCTATAGAGATATTCTTTTTTCTTCTTACTGCCTCTCTACGATGAATCGACTTTCATTTGATTTTTCTTTCCCAAAACTGTAGTGGACACCGTTATGAATACCATATGCTAAGTGTCATAATGACTACTTATTTGCCTTTCAAAGCAATGAAGTGCAAGTTGTGCAACAACAAAAAACACTTTTAAGAGAGCAAAGCATGATTATAAAAGAAAGAACTAAGGTAAAAATTTTCTTTCAGGCAAACACAAAACGTATTGCTCTAACAATCGTTTTTATGCTCTTTGAAGATCATTTGTAACACATCCTAGTTTTAAACTGTTTTTTTCTTAAGTGGATTCATGCCATCACGTGTCTAGTTTTCTAGAAATAATCCTTGAATCTTTTTCATAAGATAAATAAATAATTAGTTGCTTCCCCAAAAAAAAAGTAGAAAGCAACAAAGCCTTAGGCTTTGGACTAACTCTTTGCTTGTGTATGAATGTGACTTGAAAGAAATAAAAGCTAGATATAATGTTTGTGTTTGTCTCATTTAACATATTAGTGAGCTCGAGCACCCTTTTAGATGAGAAGATCACGGGTTGGAAGTGGCTTGTACCATTTTACAGCCCTACTTATTAGATGCTTGCAATGTTATCATAGGCGCGCCTAGGTAGAGGCGCCAGCCATTGCACCTAGAGGGTGTCTAGGCGAGGCGACGTGTATCAGGCGCGCGCCTGATGCCAATGAGTTAGGCGCGCCTCAGGCGCTTGATGCCAAAAATCTTGATTTTTGACCCGATTTCGTTGATTAAAGCTCACTTTTTTACTGTTTTTGGTTTTTTTTTTTTCCAGCAGAGAGAGTTAAAAAGAAGAAGAATCTCATAATTTAATTTAAATTTATTTACTTTTGACATGACTCTTAGATAATTTGTTGGAATTGTTAAAAATTAAAAAAAATAAATTATATTTTGTAAAATATAAATGTTTGCCATAATAATTAATAATAGATCAAACATTTATAATTATTGGGGACATAATTTTAACCAAAAGATTATACTAGTCGATAACAAAATTGTACATAAGACAATATAAGTAAATATTAATATCTTAGTTATTATAGCAACTTAGTTATGAAAACAGTGATGTATATAAATTTAATTGAGTGCAATAATCTATAAATATTTTGTCATAATTTGGTCAAAATATTAAAAAATACTACAAAATGATTAGAAGAATATACATGTTCCTCTTTCTAATTGAAAAATTATATATACAAATATGCGCCTCACATTCCTCAGGCGCGCGCCTAGACTCCAGGACCTTTTGCGTCTCGGTGCGCCTTGCGCCTTTAATAACACTAGATGCTTGCTTCATCTAGATTTTCTGCTCATAAATGTAAGTAGACGAGTCTAATAAATAATAGGTTCTCTAGATTGGCTTGTAAAATTTATAAGCCTAATATTATGTTTTTGTTTCATGTAAATTACGAGCTAGCATGAGCAAGTGTTTAGATGAGCCAAACATTGGCAGCTTGGAAGTTGGAACATTAAATAGGGTTTCAGCTCTTGTTGCCTTTTCATTTGCTTATACACTTCATGAGTATTGCACGTCACAAAATTCCAGAATTTTGACTGCTAATTAGCTTGTGGTAAATTACATTATATATGTGTTATCTTTAGACTAGTTAACAAGTTCCCTAATTAGATAAGATTCTTATTTACTCTGTTCATCTATTTTTTCTTTTTTGGTTTTAGACTGCTAAGGGTGCGAAGATATATAGTGCCGCCGTTGCTGCCACAGCTGATGGTCAACCGTTTGGAAAAGAGGGAGAAGAAAAGATTAAACTGCACACTCATTCTTACTGTTCTCTAGATTATGCACAGGTTACTCATCTTTTGAACAAACTTGATATTGGATGTTATCTATTTGTTTGAATGGCAAAGGCAAAAAGAACCACATGCTTTCCTGTTCAGGCTTTATTGTTCACATTTGTTGTAAATTCTTACTGTACTTATATTGATTGGATTCTTGCTTTTGAGCTAAAACCTAAAGCAGGAATATCATGCAGATCTATGACGTTGTTAGGTACAGAATGCACCGTATGAGAAATAAGTTAAAGGATGAACTGGAAAGCAAAAACACAGTTCAAGAATACATATGCCCTAATTGTGGGCGCAGGTTTTTGTTACTCTTTTCTTTTTTTTTCTTCAAGTTGCTTTATATATTCTTGCATGTAGATGAATTTTTTGTTCCTGAAACTTGAGGATTTCCTGATGGCATAATTCAGATACAATGCTTTGGATGCGCCAAGGTTGGTTTCTCTAGAAGATTTTTCTTTTCACTGTGAAAATTGCAATGGAGAACTTGTGGCAGAGAGTGACAAGTTAGCAGCTCAAGAAGGAGGAGATGGAGATGACAATGCAAGGAGGCGACGGCGTGAAAAACTAAAGGACCTGCTTCAAAAAATGGAGGTTTGGCTTTTAGTATGGATTTTATTTGTTTGCTGTCTCATTACCCTTTGGTCGGATATTTCTCCTCTGAACTAAGAATGGTACAGAAATTATTACTATCTTTAACTGAATAGCTGAGTTTTTATTCATTTTTAGACTATTTATCAATACTTTTTTCCCATTAAACATAGTTGTGCATTATATATGTTTGTGGATTGTGATAATGGGGGTAAGCTTTGATATGTTTGTGGATTTTGATAATGTGGGTAAGCTTTGATCTAGTTTATAGAGAATTTTTCCTATGTTTTGTGGTTTACTTTAGGTTGTGTTTTCAGTCCCTTTTCACTTTGGATGTGATGTCATGTGCTGGATGGTTAATGGCCATGAAATTTTCGGTTAAAATGGTAAGATCTAGGCAGCTTAGAAACTTTGCAGTGATTTTTCAAGGTCTTCCCTTCCCCTTGAGTCGCTTGTAGGATTCTTTTGAATGACGTTTACTCCTTGTGAGATAAGACAATTTCAATTCCAAAAGGTGTTGGCGTCAGAATTTTGCATAGAATAAGAGATGAAGGAATTGTAATTATGACATTGATTCTTGATTTTTTCTAGCATGCTTACCCTTGAGCATTTATGTGCTCTTGGGTTCAAATACTTGCATCATTAACCCACAAAAAGAGATGAAGTTAAGCAGAATCAGGTGTGTGGGGTGGTGGTGTGTTCTGCCCCTAAACTCAAGCACATGCAAGTTTCGAGTGACATGAACACACCACCAAACCCCTATATGCAGATGTTTTTCTAAATACTTCTATATATTTTCTTACAATTTCAGCTTGACTCCAATTTTCCCCGAATATGGGTTTATTTTTTATATCATGTATCTGATGTTTCCGGTTATACAGAATTCACTTCAGTTGTTAATGGATTGCTTCAAGTTTTTATAATTTGTTAGGCCAACCTCAAATTCATACCGATTCAAATATTTGCTGTTCATTGACTTTTATATGAATGCTCTTTGTATCATTCTTTTGAGTTGGTAAATTGACTGCAGGTTCAGCTTAAGCCATTGACAGAACAAATCAACAGGTTAAAGATTTGGATGTTCCTGAATTTGGAACACTCCAAGCATGGGAAGCTCGAGCAAGTGCTGCTGGGCGTGCAGCAAATGGAGATTCTGGTTCCAACGATCCGAACAAATCTTCTCAGGGGTATGGTGGGACACCAATGCCGTTTCTTGGAGACACAAAGGTCAGTTTCTTCCCTGATATTTTCCCCATTTTAGTGTGAACTGCTGGGATGGAGTTGGAGTGCCATAATGTGTGTGTGTGGTGTTGATGAAAATGAACTTGCTTATTTAACAATTTGATGTTTGGCTTCCTGGGTTATCACAAATTAGTTTCATAAACTTCATGTTATTTCTTGTTAGTGAAATGGTGGTTTTTGTACTTGATCTGATCATGGATTGGTAGTTTGGAATATACATAATTCAGAATAAGATATTATCTCCTTATTTAGATTTTTATGGTTTTATGATTTTTATTTATTTAAATAAAATGCTCAAGATATATTATATTTTTCTTAAATAGTTTTCTTATTTGGGTAGGTTTTATATTGCATATTAAGAAGTAGATTTTCTTGGATTTTGTGTTCATGTTTTATTTAGGGTTTGGATGCTATAAATAGGGCCTTTCTTTTCTTGTTTGGTAGACTTTGATGATTATTGAGTGGAATGTTATAGTTCTCCCCTTTTGCCATTTCTTATCTCTATTATTTTGTTGGACAATTCATCTTACATTAATCCATATGGCCGCCCATTGGTACACGGAATTGACACAGTACTGAGTTTATTTCAGATATTGGATATTTGGATTCATACATCTGCACAAATTTTTGTGTGAATACATTTGTTTATTCAATCATATAGAAAATACATTTGCTCTACAATTTGTAGAGCAAAGCATTACACAAGATGTATAATTGCTAGGATGGTAAGCTTGCAAATAATCATGGACACTTAAAAAGATTTGGCAAGAAGTAACTATCAAGGTAGCATTCCGACCAGCTTTATTAGGCAAAAAGATAGTCCTCTTGCAGTGATTGAGCGTTTTAGAGACACTAAGGGTGATGGTTTATGGGATAATTGGATAGGTTTTAAAATTTACACAAGGGTCTTGTTTGAAGTTTTAGCAGATGAATATGGCGTAGGCTTGTTGTTTGGTTTGTTCGCATTTTGATGTTTCTATAAAATTCTATTATGTATAGTTGGAGAGAAAACTGTAATGTCAAAATGCCCCTATATCATTACATTTTTTCACAAAATCAAGTATCCTAGATTCTTGGTTTTCTACTCTTTAATGTAAGATGTTGGACATATTCTACAGTTAAATCTTGTTGGATTGTTTGAGAGCTAATATGTGGCTAGGTTTTTTGCAGGTTGAAGTTGCGTTTTCTGGTGAAGGCAAGCAAGTTGATGTCAAATCAGAAACTGACAGTACACCTCTGAAAGTCTTACCCCCTTGGATGATCAAGCAAGGAATGAACCTTACAAAGGAACAACGTGGAGAGGTCAAGCAGGAGTCAAAGATGGATGGGGGTTCCGCAGCAGCAGGATTATCGGATGACAAAAAGTCAACTGTTGAAGATGATAAAACGAATTTACAGGCTTGTGCTATGAGATGAACTTTTTCTTGTTTTGATCTGTGTCACATAGCGTTCCTTTTTGTTTGCTTAAAATTTGATGGAGTTTCTGATATCTTATATTGCAGGATGAATATATTAAAGCATATTATGCTGCTCTACTAAAGAAACAACAAGAGCTAGACGAAGCTGCTAAGAATCAACAGGAATCTTCAAATACACCTGTCTCTGATGGTGTTTCTGCGTTAACTTCTAATCGCCAAGTGGGCATGAAGTCAAAGCGTGAAGAGGATGAGGGAGATGATGATGTTGATTGGGAAGAGGCTCCAGTTGCAGGTAACCGTATTGAATATCATCTAAAATCTGAAATGACAAAAAATCACTGTGCATGTAGAGGTTGCTTATTACTTTTATTAGCTTTTTAAGTTTTGGCTATCAAATCTCAAACACTACGAGTAGCATTTGGTTTTCATGTTTGAGAAAAGCTCACACTACTATGCGGTACAGCTTCTTATTACTTTCTTGTGGATTTCTGTTTACAATACCACTTCAAATGATATCAAAGACTGCTTCTAGGATAATTATCATTGTTTATGGCATGCTGCACACTTGCAGATATCATAGTTTTCTGTTTGTGCCCGACGCTTGTTTGAACATGGAGAATTAATTTTTCTAAAGAAACTGCTGCTTTCAATGTTTCATCAGCTTTCATATAACCAATAAAACACAGATTTATTTTGTATTTACTTAAAACAAGGTACATACTTTTAGTCCAGCAATTTACAGCAGCCAGAAATGATGTATGTGTGTCTAGGATCTTGGTCCTCTGGTTACTATTATACGATACTGGTTTTGTGGTCACCAACCATATTCCTTTGTACTATACAGGTAACACGAGTGAAATTTTCAAGGTCAATGACTTGAATGTTGAAGCCGAGGCTTCTCCAGAGGATGAGGATGAAGATGATATAGACTGGGAGGAAGGTTGAAGATCCACGGGGAAACTTTGTTGATAAAATGAACGTCCGGCCTCCCTCCCTTCAACTTCAAAATACATGTTAATCAGACGTGACGGCTAAGCACGGATTTCCTTCAAGTTACATTCTCTAGACATCTTGGGAGGTTTTGCATTAGTTGATGAACTGAAGCCTCATTTTGATTCATGAATTGCTTATGTTTACATTGGTGCAATGGTCCGTGAATTTGTGGCATTCTTTGTTGGTTTTTGGTTTTTTTTTTTTTTTTTGGGTACAAATACTTCTCATTTAACTTGTAATCGATGGCAGTAGGAGTTTTTTTTTTTTTTTTTTTTGTTCATACCAATAGCAATAGGGTTTTCAAATGTAGGAACAAGGTTTAATTCTACCGGTATGTTAGGATTCCTCAGCTGCATACGATATCTCTGATGGTGTGAAAAAAAATCAGTTACTATATAGAATAAAATAAAATTATATATGATCGTATCATACTTTTTTAATCTCGCCCGCTATCTCATATCATTCGTAAACCTATCAAATATATGAATTTCAATAACTAGCAACAAGGATCAATATCTTCCATAGTTGCAAACAAAATAATTCACAAATGAAAAACTAGTAGTAACAAAGCAAATCATGTAGTCTATCAAAGTCTCACTTGTATTAGGAAGTAAATTCTAGAGAGATTTACAAAATGCTTAAAATATGACCAACCATACTTATTTTTATTTTCTTGATTGGATATTTGGATTCATGAGAAGAGAAGATAGAAACCATACTTGTCATTTCAAGTATTTCTGAATGATCATCTAGGGCTTGGTTTCCTACATAAATTTGGAAGAAAACAAAGACATGACATGTGGTAATAGAACCCTTCATTCAGTCTTCTGATTTATTTATTATTTTTTAAGAAAAGTTTTAATTTCTTTCTTATATATTATATTTTCATCCCATTTAAATTCTAAATTATACCTATCTGACTTCAACATATGGCCTCTTATTTCAACTATAAGAATTAAGCCAGTCTAATTATTATTTGGCAATAATCTTCATGTTTCAGCCAATTTTAATGCATGTTTGGTATGATTTTTTTTTTTTTGGTTAAAGTCAAAATGGTTGCATCGAAAGGTGCAAATGATTTAAGAAAATATATATTAAATTTGTGAGTACGTCACACATGCATAAAAGAAAATAATAAAAAAATAAAATTCACTATTTGCACAATAAATCTCATGCCTATAAATAGATGCTTCATTTCATTATCTTTTTCATTTCATTCTCAACCAAATCCACTGTATTCTAAGAGAAAGAAAAAAAATATAGTTTATTCTTAAAAGTTTGTGAGAGAGTTGTAACTCTCATATTCTAAGAGAGTGTGATATTTTTCATTTCTTGTGTTAGAGATAGGTTATAAATTTTTTTCTACTATAGTGAAATCATTCTACATTTGCCCGTGGATGTTTCCCTCACATTGAGGGTTTTACCACGTTAAATCTGTGTCTCATTGTTTTATTTTATTGTTAAGATTTATGGTAGGCTAAGCCTCTTAATTATTATTGTGCTGTTATATAATAGACAAAGCCTCCCGAACTAACAATTGTTATCAATTTCACTTTACTTGCGTGCTAGCTTCAGCCCACGATCCCTTAACAGTGGTATCAAAGCCATGCCCCTGAGTTAGCCACGTGGATGAATCCTCGGAATGCAGAACAAAAGATGGTTAGCCCCGATCGTGATCCGTGGATGTGCTCGGTTAGATAGACGGTGTGCTCTGGTCTTCATGGACGTGTCATAATCCCAACACGGTGAAGATGAGTTGACATGGGCTAGAGTGGACAGATGGATGATCATTTGAGGGGAGACTCGATGGTTATTTGTTTGAGGGGAAGATTGTTGTGAGCAAACAAAATCCCACATTGGTTAGGAATGTGGAAGATCATGAGTATATAAGGATGAATATGTATCTTCATTGGTATGAGGTCTTTTGGGTATAGCCCAAGAGAAAATCCATGAGGGCTTAGACCCAAAGTGGACAATATCATACCAATATGAAGATAGGTGGTGTCCAAGGTTCTCTTACAAGTGGTATCAGCGCTTCAGGTTCAAGGTTACTATTCACTGAGACTATTCACATATACGATATAATATTATTCATGTATATGATACTATTCACGTATACAGACTATTTATGTATACAATAATATTTATATAGGGGTACAATACCACTTTGTTCGTGAAGTAGTGGAGCAAGGCAGTGTGAACTTATTGAAGGTACACACCAATGAGAACCTTGCAGACGTGATGACCAAGTCTATCAATACAGATAAGTTTGTATGGTGTAGATCCTCTGATGGCTTAGCAGAAACGTAAGCAGCTTGAAGATGGCAAAGTAGAATGGATGGTGTGGAAACTGATTGATTCTCAATCAAGTTTCCAAGTGAGAGAATTGTTAAAGTCAAAGGTGGTTGCCTCGAAATGTGAAAATGATTTAAGAAAATATATATTAAATTTGTGGGTGTGTCCCATATGCATAAAAGAAAATAATAAAAAATTAAAATTTACGATTTACACAATGAATCTCATACCTATAAATAGAGGCTTCATTTAATTATTTTCTTAATTCAAGTTTCAACCAAATCCTCTATATTCTAAGAGAGAAAAATATAATTTATTCTTAAAGGTTTGTGAGAGAGTTGTAATTCTCTCATTTTAAGAGAGTGTGAGATTGTTCACTCCTCGTATTATAGAAATGTTGTAAAATTCTTTCTACTATAATGAAATCCTTATACTTTTGGCCGTGGATGCTTCCCTCACATTGGAGGTTTTACCACGTTAAATTTGTGTTTCGTTGCTTTATTTTATTGTGAAGATTTATGATAGGCTAAACTTCATAATTATTATTGTGCTATTATATGGTAGACAAAACCTCATGAACTAACTATTATTCTCCATTTTACTTTACTTGCGTGTCAGATTCAGCCCACGATCCCCTAATATTTTTGTATAATTAAAATAGATTTTTTAATACTAAAATTCTTTTCAAAATTTTTGGTAGTATTTAATTGTAATTTATGAAGAGCTTTTGAGGATTAAAAATACTATTTTATCTCTACTAGTAAAATCTCAAAATTTGGACTTTTGGGAGTAAAATTTTAATTTTTTAAATAATTAAATTGTCTATAATATCATTAATTAATTAATAATATTATTTAATTTCTTTTATAACATACCTTTTAAAAAAAATTCCAATAAAATAATTTTAGCATTTTTAATAAAATTCTCACTTATCATTAAACACCTAATAATTTAATATTAAAAATTCTAACTTCTAATAAAAATTCTATTTGAATAAGAAACAAACAAAGATTAATGCAAAAACATCTCACTATTGAAAAAAATATACCGGAGATAAATTATTACTAAAATTCAGCTTCCTGTCAAATCAATTGAAGATTTATCAGGAGTATCTTAAAGTAGGTTTGTTTGTCTACTACCGATTCTAAATTTTTTTAATTATAGTTTCATATAATTTTTTTTTTATTATAATATTATGAGAAATATTAACAAGTGTCCTAAGGACACTTATTAAATATCCGTTTTAGGAAAATTTTCATGGAAAAATGATGTGAAAATTTTCCTAAAATAAATTATTAATAAATGCTCTTAAAACACTCGTTAACATGACCCACACCGGTATGAATGGCCCTTTAGTCTTGCATCTTTCTCAATATTCAACAAACAAATAGGACTTTTGGTCCTTGATGCATCTTGTTTTGTCCTGTCTTCATTCCTTATCGTTTTTTAATATTTTTTTCCCTGTTGTTTTAATTCAGAAAATAGAAAATACTCGTGAATCTTAAAAATATCTTTATTTTTAATAAAAAAATAAAAAAAATAATTTTTAATAATAATAATAAAAAATATTGTTATTATTTTAAGTAATAATACATTTTTATTATAAAAATTAAAAATTAATATAATAATTAACATAATAGCAATGTATATTTAATATTAAATAAAATAATAATAGTAATTAATAATAAGCAAAATAATAATAGCAATAATAATATATATAACACTATAAAAAAAATAATCATTAGTAATTAATATTAGTTATTTCTATATTAATGTTATTATATTATTATTATTATATTACTATTTTATTATTATTATATAATAATAATATAATAATAATAAAATAATTTAATAATAAATTATTATTAAATAAATACAAAATTATTATTTATTAAATTCAAAATTATTAAAAATTACTTAATATTTATTTTATAAATTTATTGCAAAAGACATATTTTTACCGAATAAGTTTTACTTTTTTCAATTTCATGATTATTATTTTGAAAATGATACTGAACACATACTAACAATCCCATATTGTTAGTATTGATATGAATTAATAAAAAAATAAATACAATAATTTAGTAACTGAAATTATTTATTTTACATACTAATTGTTATTTATTTTTTTTAAAGTTACAAATATTCACAATTAATAGACTTTATTTTGATTAAAAATGATTAATTCCACCCACTTCTTCTCGCCAAGCAAAAAAACCCTAGCCTCATTTCATTCAAGCCTCTTCAAGTATTACTTGCAAATCCAAAAAAAAAAAAAAAACATGAACAAGCCGTCTATCCCAGCTCTAAAACCTGAGCAGAAGTCTCTTCTGCTTCGCTCAGTAGCTGGGTGTTACACCTAAACAACACAACCAGCAGCCACACCAGCAACAGGTTCAGGTTCAGCACTCTCCACCTCAACCACACCAGCAAGTCCACCAGACCAGACCTCAAAGAGCCATTATAAAGCCAAAACGATACCATGAATTTGTTCAGTGATTTTGGCGCCAAAGTCAGTTAGGGGAGTTACAAGGTTGTTAGCAATTAGTTAACATGTTGTTAGAATAGTTGAAAGTTCAATATTACCCTTGTAACTAAATCTGTTAAATGAACTCTGCTATAAATTCACGCTGAATATAGCAATAAATGCATTCATTCAATTTCTCAAAATTACTTGCAAAAGTTTGGAGAATTTTGTGGCTTTATCTCGAATCAAAGCTAACAATTGGTGCTTTCATTGAGAGAGATCCATGGGTAAAACAAATGCAAATGCAGATCTTCAGTCACAGATTGCAGGGCTTCAACAAAAACTTGATGATCACGCTCAAAGATCTTCAGGGATTGAAGAGTTGCTTCGCAAACTTTCATCAAGACTTGACATGGCTGAACCCCCTTTAAGTTCGCAATTTCCCTCAGAATCAACTCCAAGGGAGCAAGAAGGGTCTTCCACTCCATATAAGAATTTCAGACTGGAAGTTCCTAAGTTTGATGGGCGAGATGTGGATGGATGGAAGCTGAAAATTGAGCACTTCTTTGATACGTATCCCACCCCAGATGAACAGAAAATCTCTATTGCTGCCTATCATTGGGAAGAAGAGGCATTATCATGGTATTCTTGGATGAGGAAGAATGGCCAATTGAGGTCTTAGGGGTCATTAACAGCAGCAGTAACAATAAGATTCAGAGACTCTGTCTTTGAGAACCATGAAGGGGTTTTGTTCGAACTCACACAAACCACGACATTAAGGTCATTCATTAAGGAATTTGAGGCTCTTTCAAACAAGGTAACTGGCTTAACTGAGAATTCTTTACTGAATTATTTTGTGTATGGGTTGAAACTTGTTATAAGGAGAAAAGTAATGGCTCTTAGGCCTGCTTCGTTTATTGAGGCTGTAGACCTAGCAGTTCTGCAAGAGGAGAAACTTAGGGATGTTAGTTTCACATATAGAAATAACAGAAGCCAAGTCACAAACCCCTCAATCATTAGCACTCCTAACAATCCTGCAACACCTAGATCAGTGGATATGAATGTTGGAGTTCCTAATCCAACTGGTTGGCCAGTTAAGAGGCTAACACCTGCTGAGATGCAGTTAAGGAGTGATAAGGGTTTATGTTACAATTGTGAAGAGAAATTTCATCATGGCCATAAGTGTAGGGCCAAGATGTTATTGATGATGGTAACAGAAGAAACTAACCATAAAGATGATGAGGAGCAGTAAACTGAAGTTACAGTGGATGAAGAGGTTGTTAATCATAATAAGAGACCTGAGATTAGTTATCATGCATTATCTGGCCAGTCTTATCCTAAAATATTGAAATTAGAGGGGACCATCAATGGAAAGTCAGTCAATGTGTTGATAGATAGTGGCAGTACCCACAATTTCATCTAGCAAAGAGTTATGACATATCTAGGATTAACTGCAGTTAGACCCGACCGGCGGTTCGGTTCCGGTTCGGAACCGAACCGAACCGGCCGGTTTCCGGTTCCACAAGTGTGGAACCGGAACCGAACCGGTTAATTTCGGTTCGGTTCCGGTTCCGGTTCCACACTTAAGTGGAACCAGAATCGTAAACCGAACCGGAACCGAACCGGTCGGTTCCGGTTCGGTTACGGTTCCATTTTTGTTTTTTTTAATAATAAATTTTAAAAAATAGAAAAAAAATTATATAATCGTAATATTTTTTCAAACTATCACATCATTTTTATATAATTATTTTTTATAAAATTCTTTTAACATATAATCCTTTTTAGCCAACTTTTGGCTAGTGTTTTCTTCATATAAGCGATGTGGGATATTTGTTACTTGGCTATTGTGTCCCACATCGCTTATATAAAGAAGTCAATAACCAAGAGTTGGTTATAAAAAGAAGATTTTTAAACCTCCTTAAAACTTGACCATTGTGCTCAAGGTTGCAATTTTAAACCTCATTATTATTAATAAAAAAAATTGAGATTTACTTATGGAACCTTACGGTTCCAAGTAAATAATTTTTTTTTTTTTACTTTCGGTTCCAACCGGTTCGGTCAAGGTGAGAACCCTAACCGAACCGGTTCGGGTTGGAGTTCCGAACCGGAACCTTGGCCGGTCTAACTGCAGTAGCTTCTGAGGCTTTTGAAGTCATAGTGGGAGATAGGGAAACCTTAAAGTGCAGTAGCATATCACCATCAGTTCCACTCATCATGCATCAACAAAGGTTCATTGTTGATTTCTTCATACTGCCAATTCAGGGAACTGATTTGGTCATTGGAATTCAGTGGCTGGAAATGCTAGGACCAGTCATCATGGATTACAAGCACTGGAAATGCAATTCCAGTGGAAAGGAAAGACTATTACTTTGACTGGAAATGTTGGTCCAAATATGAAAGCCTTGTCTCTGCATCAGTTGAAAAGGATGGAAAATATTGATGCCATAGCTTCCTATTACCAATTACAAGTTGTAACCCCTTCCCATACCACACCTGTCAGTAATACTAGAATTCAACTGCTACTGGATTAATTTCCATCAGTTTTTGCTACACCTGAAGGGCTGCCACCAGTAAGAGCAGTTGATCACCATATCCATTTAATACCCAACTCTAAACCAATACAGGTCAGGCCCTATAGGTACCCTTATTACCAGAAGGAAGAGATAGAAAAACTTATCAAGGAAATGTTGGAAAATGGAGTGATTCAAAACAGCACCAGCCCATTCTCTTCACCAGTATTACTTGTAAAAAAAAAGATGGTTCTTGGAGATTCTGTGTGGATTATAGAGCCCTGAATGCAATCACTATTAAAGATAAGTTCCCAATCCCTAATGAGGATGAGTTGTTAGATGAATTGTATGAGGCCTCTATTTTTTTCAAAACTGGATTTAAAGGCAGTATACCACCAGATAAGAATGTCTCCTGGTGATATTCATAAGACTGCCTTTAGAACACATAATGGTCATTATGAGTTTCTAGTAATGCCTTTTGGGTTGACTAATGCCCCATCCACTTTTCAAGCAACTATGAATCAAATTTTCAAACCTCATTTTAGGAAATTTATCATTGTATTTTTTGATGACATTCTGGTTTACAGTCTTTCTTTGGAGATCCATTTGGAACATCTCAGACTCACCTTGCAGTGTTTAGTCGATAACCAACTTTTTGCCAAGATCCAGAAGTGTGTTTTTGGACAAGAAACAATGGAATATTTATGGCATTGGGTATCTATTAAAGGAATGGAACCAGACATCAATAAAATCCAAGCCATGAAACAGTGGCCTACCCCTTTGAATGTCAAGCACTTGAGAGCTTTTATTGGCCTTACGGGCTACTACATGAGGTTTGTTAAAAACTATGATATGATAGCAGCACCTTTGATAGATTTTCTGAAGCATAATACATTTGTCTGGAGTGAACAAGCTGAATTTTCTTTCAACAAGTTAAAACAAGCTATGATCTCAACCCCAGTGTTAGCATTGCCGAATTTCTCTGAACAATTTGTAGTTGAAACTGATGCCAGTGATATCGGCATAGGTGCGGTACTAATGCAACAGAACCACCCTGTTGCATTCTTCAGTAAAAATGTTCCTGATCAGCTTTGTAAGGCTTCAACCTATGTCAGAGAATTGGTCGCCATTGTGGAGTCAGTCCAGAAATGGAGACAGTACTTGTTGGGCAGGCATTTTATCATTAAAACTGACCACAAAAGTTTTAAAAAATTTGATGGAATAGGTAATACAAACTCTAGAGCAACAGCAGTACCTAACCAAGTTATTGAGATTTGATTATGAGATCCATTACAAGCCTGGACCAGAAAACACAGCAGCAGATGCTCTCTCTAGATTGCCTCAGTTGACAGCAGCATCAGCTCAGTTTGGTGCTATCACTATGCCTGTTTTTGGGTTCATTTCCCAATTACAAGCTGAAACTTCTCATTCAGAAAGTCTACAACAACTCATAGCTCAAATTCAACTCCACCCAGATTCATACTCTGATTATAAGATCAGAGACGGTCTATTATTCTACAAAGGTCGAACTGTAATAAGTCCATAATCCTCTGTTAAGCAACAATTACTCACTGAATTTCATTCGTCCGTATGTGGGGGCCATGGTGGGGTGCTTAAAACTTTCAAAAGGGTGCAAGCTAGTTTCTATTGGAAGAAGATGCAAGAAGATATCAAGGCATTTGTTGATCAGTGCCAAATTTGTCAGCAAGTGAAGTATTTGGCCAAGAGTCCACAAGGTCTGCTTCAGCCTTTGCCTATACCAGATCAACATTGGGAAGACATTTCCATGGATTTCATAGTAGGGTTACCCATGTCTAAGGGCTATTCTGCCATTCTAGTGGTTGTTGACAGCTTGAGCAATATATATCCACTTAGGGGCATTACCTGCCAATTTTACTGCTTCCCGAGTAGCACAACTCTTTGTTGAAATGGTCTGTAAATTGCACGGGTTTCCAAAATCCATTGTATCAGACCGAGATCCAATCTTCATAAGTGCATTTTGGAAAGCTTTACTCCAATCAGCTGGTACTACCTTAGCTACCAGTAACTAGTATCACCCCCAATCTGATGGTCAAACTGAAGTGCTTAATAGTTGTGTTGAGCAGTATCATCGATCCTTTGTTACAGGTTGCCCTAACCGATGGTTTCCTTTTCTACCATGGGCTGAATTTTGGTATAACACCTCATATAACACAAGTACATGTTTCACTCCCTTCCAAGCAGTTTATGACAGACCTCCTCATACTATTCCAATGTATATCCGAGGCACCTGTTCAATAGAGGCTGTAGATTCTGAGTTAATGGCTAGGGATGAAGTTCTAAGGGCGCTCAAACTCCATCTGCAAAAAGGCTCAACAACGCATGAAAAGTATGGCTGACAAACATATGAGTGACCATCAATTTCAGGAGGGTGATTGGGTATGGCTTAAACTACAACCCTATCGTTAGCACTCTCTAGCCAAACGCTTATCTCACAAGCTGAGCATGCGCTATTTTGGTACGTACTTAATTACCAAACGCATTGGAGCTGTAGCTTACCGTTTACAATTGCCTGCCACTACCAAAATCCATAATGTGTTCCATGTGTCTCAGCTCAAGGCTTACAAGTCTTCTGTGCCAGCACCATCAGCCTCTGTTTCCCATCTTCCAGCCACTGTTGAGGATCTCAATGTTCAACCTTTGGCAGCCATTAGCAATTGAGTGGTGATTCGAGGCCAATTGCAGATTCCACAGATCTTGATTCAATGGCTTAACTTACCTGTTGAGGACAACACGTGGGAGGATGTGGCTACAATTCAATAAGTTTTTCCTAGTTTCGACCTTGAGGACAAGGTCTATTTGAATGGGGAAGGTAATGTTACACCTCAACAACACAACCAGCAGCCACACCAGCAGCAGGTTCAGGTTCGGCACTCTCCACCTCAACCACACCAGCAAGTCCACCAGACCAGACCTCAAAGAGCCATTATAAAGCCACAACGATACCAGGAATTTGTTCAGTGATTTTGGCGCCAAAGTCAGTGAGGGGAGTTACAAGGTTGTTAGCAATTAGTTAACAAGTTGTTAGAATAGTTGAAAGTTCAATATTACCCTTGTAACTAAATCTGTTAAATGAACTATGCTATAAATTCACGCTGAATATAGCAATAAAGGCATTCATTCAATTTCTCAAAATTACTTGCAAAAGTTTGGAGAATTTTGTGGCTTTATCTCGAATCAAAGCTAACACTGGGTATTTGAAATCCAATGGATTCTCCAAAACCCTTAAGAAGTTTTTTGTCTGAAGCTGAAATTAGAGAAAGATGATTCCAGTGATTGCTCTCTGGATTTGGATCATATGTGCTGCAAGTATTTTGAGGCATGTTCTAATACCGTGTCTCCTTAGCCGGTTGCCACCGTTATTCACGTGGTTTCTGAAACCAACTAAATGAGGCTTACCATCTTGTTGTACCTTTTCAAAAAGAGCGTTTTTTGTTTCTTGGCTTTTGAGAGTTTCACTTTGGTTAAACAGCAACAACAACATCATTTAACATATATGATCTTTGGCGAAATTACAGTTGTTTGTGGGATACTGGGTACACTAGCAGGAGGTTATCCTGCTTTATTCGAGATTTCATAAATTCCACAATCTCTAATACTTTTAAGCTTCTTTCAATAACAACTTTTATTGGGGCATCATTTTTGTTTGATTGCTTTTTGGTTTAAGAGCATGTATGCTTTTCTTGCCCCTTTCACTGTTCTTGCCCCTTTCACTGTTGGTGAACTATTTAGAGTTTGCTACTGAGATTCTGAGCAATAATTGTTTGGGTGTGAGTATACCAATCGGTTTTGTGCAAAATTGAGACAATATTAATCTGGGCTTGTTTTATCCTGGAGACGGCGAGGCTGACATACTGCTAGCACAAATTCCGGGCAGAGCCACGAAACGTCTTAAAGAGAGCGACCTAGTCCGCAACTCAAACCTACTTTGATTTTTATATTCCTGGTGAACGGTAACATTTTCCTTATTTGTGCAAATTGTTCTAACATAAAACAATACAAAACGGGTCCTTAGTAGCTCATTTAAAAATGGTTTATGTAAAAATAAGTAGGGGAATCTTTCTATTGGAAAGCTAATTGCAGTAAAATAATCTATCAAAGAACACATTCTTCGTAAAATAATCTTTCTATGAAGCACATGGATATTCACCATTATTGGATACTTGAGGTGATAGATCAATAACAATTGAGACTAGTGAAGATCCATACAGATGAGAATCCAGCTGACATGTTAACGAAAGTGGTTACTGGAGACAAGGTAGAACTATGCAGAAACATAATTAGGATAGCTGTCAGATGACAATTATTTTTTCAGACGCAGCTGGAGGGGTGAGATCTAGCTGCATGCTACATGAGGAAGCTTCCTGCCATGATCCAGCTGCCATGCAAGACATCCATGAGAAGCTGCCAAGGCAGCTTTCGGTGGAAATTACAATTGCCATGAAATTAAAAAGTGAATGGTGGAAAATATTGTAGAAGTGTTGAAAATGTGAGCTAAACCTTGGCTATAAATACATAGCTCATTCTTGAGCTTAAGACATCCCAAAATATAAAGTTTCAAGTATAGAAAGCTTTGAGAGTGTTAGAGAGTGAAAGTTTTTGTAAAGAGTTCAATACTTGTAATTCTATTATTGTAGTAATAGAGTTTCGATTTTTCCTTCAAACACACTCTAAAGTGATCAGATAATCACAATAGATTTTAGGTATTTTAAGCTTTCTCCTCGTAAAAGTTTGAGATTCATTAAATTTCTTTGTGAACCGCTGTTTTGAAACTGAACAAATACAATTATCGCCTGTTAAGTTTTTGAGAAAAAAATACAAAAATAAATTTCCTTTATCTAGAACTGTTTAGAAGATGAAGCCATTCTCTATAACTTTTTTCCCCGACCATTGATCCGAAAAAAAAACGTTGCTTAAATTTTAGAGCCTATGAATCGTTTGCTTCAATCGTCATAATGAATGCAAGAAATAATGTGCTTTCAATTGTCATTTCATCAGCTCTATTGCACCTTTGCTTCAATCGTTTGGGACATCTAGTGATTTCTCCAACTGGTGGACAAATGTTACTCAAATCCAAATCCAAATTCTGGTTTTGGAATCGAATATGTTGACAACTCTCAGGAAATTGGACATTAAAGGTCAAGCTTTAGATTTTCCTTCTTTGTAAAAGGAAACATTTGTCTTATTCATGTACATTAAATTCAAAGTTATCTATCAGCAAGCTTGGAACTTTTTTTTTTTTTTTTGCTTTTTTTGATTAATCTCGTCAACAGGTCAGGTATCAGAGTAGAAATTTACATTCAGTGTCTGAAAATCGGGTTGGATCTATTAGTTGAATCGGAAACAAATCATGAATCTAATCTGATTGAATTATTTTGTATGCTTTTATGACCATGCATAAGATAACAATTCGAAAACTATCATAAAAAGTCTTTTAGAACCGTCATAAAATGTCTTTTTTGTAATATTGTGTTCTGCTAAATCTTATGCTAACCAAACCTAAATATTAAAAATTAATAATAATAATAAAAAAATTGAAAGTTTGATACCCAAATAGAATAATAGGCCTAGCCTAAAATGTTGGGGAAATGGAAGTATTAACCTCGTTAAAATCTTAATCGATAACTCTAATGGGAAAACCTGAGAAAGAAAAGAGCAGTGACTCTTAACCATTTCATTACAATGAAAAATAAGCAAATTCCATCAGAAAAATAAAAACAAATACAATCCACAAAAAGGAGTAGCCGATGAGTTACAAACCCAGGATATGCAAGATGCGCAATTGCAGATGATCCATTTTGCAGTAAGGTAGACAAGAAAATCACAAGCAACGTGAGAGATAAGAGGAGAAATATCAACAGGAGGGGAATCCCACTAATCAAGTTCAGGAAATTTTATCAGCAATGGAGTTAGCTTACTGATATGTACATAGCAGCAAGATGTAACCCACAAATATTAAGTCTGTTTCTCCATGCAACGAGGTTTCTTAAATTGTATCATCAAATAATTGATAAACAAACATCAAATCACATTCAAGCCACATTTATTTTGCGTTTGGAAGTTGCATTATGTTTAGGTTGTTATTTGTTTTCCGCATTATATAATTGAAGTATGTTCATGAGATTGCCGTGTGATATTATATGCTTGCCGTTATAATGACTCATTTTTAAAGCATGCGAACTTAGTCATAGGATTTAGTTTGATGAATGCGGACTAGATCTAAGTTACCTTTGAGCATACATGTGGAGTAGATTTGGTTAGTTTATTGCACAAATCATATCATTACAAGTGACATAAGTAAGGGATCATTCCGAACCAACGGTTTGAGGTCTTCCCTTGCCAGGGGTTTGTGCGGCCTTAAATCATTTTCCCGGTTCACACCGGGTGGCGACTCCATGTTATTTCTCTGATTTAGTTCCCCCGCGGGCTATTCCGTACTCCCAACTAGGCCGCGAGCCTAGAATAGTGTCGCCGAATATGTGGCTTGAATGTGATTTGATGTTTGTTTTCCGCATTATATAATTGAAGTATGTTCATGAAATTCCTAGATTCCCTTTTGAGTTAATGATTTTATAGTTTCAAATTTGGAATTCCCTCGATTGATATACTTTTTGGTTGTTACGAGTTTTTTGGATCTTGCATTTGGGATGAAACCTTAGGCGACCACCTAAATTGTCTTAGGGTCGAACCACCTATGCATAAAGAGACTGTTTTTTGTGATTTGAACACGTGAAAATCCAGAAGTACAAGTCTTAATTACTAGGAGCACTTGCTGCTAAGTGAATGCACCAAACTAATTGAGTCATCCAAGATTTTAATCTCTCGAAAGGATGCCCAGTTGAGCAGGTAACACAAATCATGACAAAATGATTATTGATCCTTGGGGCCACATATTTTTAGTTTATAGGAAATTGAACAGGTGTTGGAAACTCAATGGATTATGATCTGAAAGTCTTTAAAATAGTAAGTGAAAAAATTGATGTTTCCCAATTACTTGCTATATATGAAGTTGACTTCAAATTTCAAACTAACAAAATTTTCCACACCAAGAGGTCCCGTAATAGGACTTCTGCCATGCTTTGCAAGATTTTTATATTCATAGAATTTATGAACCCCGATGTCTAAGAAGTTAGACATTTTCCTCACTGGTTTATGAATGGAGATCCTTCCTTTGTTCTACATTTTTAGCTCTTTGGTCTCTCTCTTGAGCATTAAGTTGTCATCAGCAGCTGATACCATAACCCCATCAAGCTTCATCCGTGATGGCGAAAAGTTGGTTTCTTCTTCTGAAAGGTTTGAGCTTGGCTTCTTCTCTCCTGGAAAATCAAGGTACAGGTATCTGGGAATATGGTACAAGCAGGTCCCTGATACAGCTGTGTGGGTTGCGAATAGAGATAGTCCTATTTTCGATCAAAACGCGGTATTAACCATCAGCAGTAATGGAAATCTTGTTCTTTTAAACCAAACAAATGGCACTATCTGGTCTTCAAACACATCTAGACAAGTAAACAATCCGGTGGCACAACTCTTAGATACTGGAAACCTTGTTATTAGGGCTAATTCAAGCAGGATTGCTTCTGAAAGCTATCTGTGGCAGAGCTTTCACTACCCAACAGACACTCTGTTACAGGGCATGAAGTTAGGCTGGGACCTAAAGACGGGACTGGAACGTTATCAAACTTCTTGGAGAAGTGCCGATGACCCATCCCCTGGAAATTTTACTAACAGACTTGACATTCATGTTTTACCTGAAATATGTACTTACAAAGGATCTGCAAAATTCAGATGTACTGGACCATGGAATGGAATTTTCTTTGGAGCTGCTCCTTCAAGTGTAAAAGTTCTTTTTGAACCAATTATGGTAGATAATGAAGATGAAATTTACTACAGTTATAATGCTTACAACAGTCCAATCATAATGATGTTAAAACTCCAGCCATCAGGTGAGCTCCAGCGTCTAGTATGGAATGAGAGGAGCAACGAGTGGCAAGTTTTTTTCTCAGCACCAACTCATTTCTGCCAATATTATGGGAGTTGTGGTGCTAACAGTTTCTGCAGTTTGAACAAGACACCTAATTGCGAGTGTTTGAAGGGATTCAAGCTCAAATCACAGCAGAACCAAACTTTGCCTAGAACGTGTATTAGAAGTCATTCATCAGAGTGCAAAAGTGGAGACAGGTTTATGAAACTTGATGATACTAAACTACCTGACTTACTAGAGGTTTCACTAAACAAAAGTATGAATCTCAAGGAATGTGAGGCCGAGTGCTTGAAGAACTGTACTTGTATAGCTTATGCTAATTCCAAAGTAACAAATGGAGGCAGTGGCTGTTTGATGTGGTTTGGAGACCTGATTGATCTCAGAAATACTCTTGAACACAACGGACAGCCTATCTACATACGAGTACCGGCTACAAAACTAGGTACAATTATTGCATTTTATTCAAGTTGATAGTGTGAAACTATGGCTCTAGGACAGTTAGACACAGGGCCGTCCTTGACCTGTGACATTAGGGCACTCGGTAGCATGACCCTTTATTTATTTTTTTCCCAATGATTTACTATGAAAACATGTATGTTTTGGGATGCAGGGAACAAGAAGCTATTGTGGATATTAATAGTTTTTCTTCCACTGGTGCTTCTTCTTGCTTTTTACATATTTTTTCGATGGAGGACAAAACATAAAGAAACAGGTGATTCTTTTACAAATCAAGCTGTTATGTTAGTGAAACTGTATACTCATTTTTATAAGTTGTCTGTACAGAGACAAAGACAAGCCAAGATTTGGTACTTTTTGATATAAATATGAGCACTCCAGCAAGAGAAAATGAATTCTACAAGGGAGACAAGGGTGAAAGTAGTAAGAGTGGGGATTCTTGGTTTCCAATGTTCAGCTTGGCAAGTGTCTCTGCAGCTACAAATAACTTCTCTGAAGAAAATAAGCTAGGAGAAGGTGGCTTTGGACCTGTTTACAAGGTAGAATTCTTTTTCATCTCAGCTGTATTAACTAAATCACTCTTTTGGAAACCATTGATGGAATTATAAATGCAGGGGCAACTACTTAATGGACAAGAAGTGGCAATTAAGAGGCTCTCAAGTCAGTCAGGTCAAGGACTAGAAGAGTTTAAGAATGAGTTAAAACTTATAGCAAAACTTCAACACAGGAACCTTGTTAGACTGTTGGGATGCTGTATTGAGGAAGGTGAAAAGGTTTTGATATATGAGTACATGTCTAATAAAAGCTTGGATTTGTTCCTTTTTGGTATGTGATTTTTAAGACTTTTTTTTATCTGCAGCATTTGTTCTAACATGTATCATTTATAATTGTAAATATTCCTCATGTAATGGTTTGATATACCGTAATAGATCCCACCAAAGAAGGTCTATTAAATTGGGGAACACGTGTTAGAATCATCGAAGGAATTGCTCAAGTCTTCTATATCTTCATCAATATTCCAGACTAAGAGTTATTCATAGAGATCTCAAAGCAAGTAATATTCTCTTAGATGGTGACATGAACCCGAAAATATCAGATTTCGGCATGGCAAGAATGTTTGGTGAAGATGAGTTGCAATCAAATACGAAAAGGATAGTTGGAACTTAGTAAGTAAATTTCAATATTTAAGACTAACAAAGTTATTTGCTTGCATGTATTCATAAATCTTCTCCAGATGATTAAATAATATTTGATGAAACAATGAATTCCAGTGGTTATATGTCACCTGAGTATGCTCTACACGGCCGTTTCTCTATCAAATCTGACGTTTTTAGCTTCGGAGTACTGCTTTTGGAAATACTGACTAGCAAGAGGAATACAGGCTTCCACAAAACCAATTCCCTTACTCTTATTGGCCATGTAAGTGCACAAATTCTATATTCAAGGAATGAGAAATTCATTTCAAATTTGAAAGTTCTGTTTTTTTTTTTTTTTTGCCCAATTCTTCAGGCTTGGGCTATGTGGAAAGATGATAGAGCTTGGGAACTGATGGACCCTGTGTTGCAACATGAAGCATCATATCTAATAGTGATGAGATACATTAATGTGGCCCTTTTATGTGTTCAAGAGGATGCAGCATATAGACCAACAATGTCAGAAGTTGTTTCAATGCTTACAAATGAGATGCTCAATTTACCTTCTCCCCAACAACCTGCCTTTTCAAGCCTGAAAAATTCAGATTTACACTCAAATACAGAGAATGAAGCTTGTTCATTAAATTTCTTAACAATTTCAGTGGTGGATGCTAGATAGTTTAGCATACTTTCAATTCTTTGTTTGTGTCATAAACTTTTTTTTTTTTTTTTTTTGTACACATTAAAACCTCAAACTCTTTATACAAACTATACTAATGTATATATGTTAGTAGCTACCTACGAAGCACGTAAACGTTATGTCTCATTTTGTACTGCGTTTCTGAAATGAAGGGGACATGAAAATCGTTAGAAAACGTTCAATTAATTAAAAAACATAGGAAACATTTCGATTTTTTTTCCTAATGTTTTCTTCATGTTTTCGAATTGATTTGAAACTTACAATTACATTCTAAGGACCTAACAGTGCTCTTGGTATCTTTTAAAATTTTCTACGTCCACATGATGTGGATAATAATAATAATAAGATTCCTTTCGCCAATTTGCGTTCACACCTTCTTTTAAGGCGCAAGATTCCATTCTAAACCCCATTCACACTTGCAGAGCCATTCGATTTTGTCAAGCTTGATGGCTAGCCGACCTTCTTCATGGCTTGAATAATTGGGTGCACCGAACGCCTCCCTTGACTCCTGCACACCTTGTTACAAGTACTTTTTATTATTATTATTATTATTATTATTATTATTATTATTATTATTATTATTTATTTATTTAATTTTTTTAACGCAAATTCCTAATGCAACTAGAATAAGTAGATTTGCCAGAATATTAAATTAGTGGAATAAAATTTATTTTTCATGAAAAATGATTGATATTCTTTATTTAAGTCGAAAAATGAGCAAAACATCTTAATTTTTGATTTTCATAAAAAATGATTGAGTAATTTTCACAAATAAAGAAATAGAATAACAAATTAATATTTACATTTAATATTTATTTTATTTTTAAATATCTAATAATTTAGATTGAACAAGTCAAATTTATAAATACAAAACTTCTTATAAGGAGAGATTCTTTGGTGCAACAGTGGTATGAGTGATGTGGTACCACAAGGGAATTAAAAAATGACACGTGGAGTTTCTTCACCTATTTTTTAGTTGTTTTTTAATTTTTAGCACACGTAGCAGTGGATGATTGGCTTGTTGTATGGATGACGTGGTACCACTGTTGCATAGAAGATTTTCTCTCTTATAAGGGGTTTTGTTTAGTTTTAAAATATGTAAAGAGTTTAGTTTATTTTTAAAAAACATCAGTTGAGGTTCGTTCATTTTCCCTTATTTTAACATATATAGATAAAATAAAATTATCTTATTAATAATCAAACTTATCATTAATTTATGAAATACATTTTAACAAATTTTTGAATTAAATAATCATCTCCCGACTGCTATTTTCTTAATGGTTCCGACTAAGGATGGTATCATATAGGGTATGATACAAGTTTGTCATTACCAAACCCGCACTCGCATATGTAAATAAATTACAAAACCTGCACAGTACCTGCTGCGGGTTTTAAGTTTCATTATCAAACCTGCACCTGCATATAAAAATAAATTACAAACCCGCATTGGTACCCAACAGATTTTTTGCGAGTTTTTAAAATATCATATAAAAATAAATTTCTCGTGATAGAGTATTTTTCATCTATAATATGAAAATTGAATTAAACAAAATATTAAACAATCTATGATTTATTCTCATGTTAGTGGAGTTTGGTTTGAAGTCAATATGAAGTCGCAAATATTAAATAGAATATAAAACCAAAAGCAATTCAAAAAATGATAAAGTTGACCAACAAAAATTAACTACAGATTAAACCAATACAAGACCATAAGCTATTAAAAAAAAAAAAAAATTGACCCAAAAAAATTAACTACAAATCAAACCAATTCAAGACCGGAAGTAATTCAAAAAAAATGATAAAATTAACTACAGATTAAAACAAAAAATTTAAGTTTGCGGGTAGCGGATATCCGCAGGTTTTACTTAATTACAAAATCCGTTGCAAGTTCTGTTTTAATTTACAAAATCCTTACCAAATCCTACCCATTATAGACATATTTTTACGGATTTATAGATTTGCGGACCAAATTACCATATCTAGTTCCGCCAAAAAAAGCCAGCCGCCCCCGATAACTTGAGCTACTCAACTCACATGGACTAAATTGAAACTAACCCGAAATAGTTGTTGATTAAGTCAACTTATCATCATCATCATCCGCCACGTCAGACGACATGTCGTCCCACGCGCAACAATTTGGTTCGACTCTTTCCCTCTCACCCACTTAGTATAAATAACCCAAAATCCCTCCGTTACCAACTCCTTGCAAAACACAAAACCAAAAATTAAAAATAAAAAAAGAAAGCAAAATGGGAAATTGCTTAAGGCATCAACCGTCGATGCAATGGGCCGGTGACGACTGCAGAGCAACGGCGGCGGCGAGCGATAACAGAACTGACAAGGGAGGTGGCAAGATTGGCTTTATTACTTCTTCTGCTGCTGCTGCAGCATCAACTGAGATAAAAATAAAGATTACAAAGAAGCAGCTGGAGGAGTTGTTAGGTAAAGCGGACGTAAAGGAGTTAACTGTGCAGCAGGTTTTGGCACACTTGATGATGAACGTTAACGTTAGTACTGATAGTTATCATCATCATGAGACGCAGCAACGGTCATGGCGGCCGGCGCTGCAGAGCATTCCTGAAGTTAATTAACTGATGATGATCACAAGTACATATATATATATATATATATATGGCACCAGGGTTTTGATGTAGAGTTGCAAGAGTGAATTTTTTGCTGAATTTTTCTCTCTCACTCTCTGGTTTTGCTCTGTATATAAAACTTATTTACATTATTTTCCCAGTTCTTTTCTCTGTTTGATGAATTTGATTAGATATTACTTGTTATTTCACTAGCTAAAAACTGGATTGATGAGTTTCTGGGTATTTTTGTAGGAAACATTTTTTTTTTTTTTTTGTTGATATGTTATTGTGGATGTCAAAAAATATTTTTGATTTTATTTGATCTTGCGATGGAAAAAAGCGTGATGAACAGATTTGTGGATAATAAATTATTATACGTAAAAATTGTTAACTACTAATTAATATTTGGTTAATAACAGTAATGTGAAATAATTATTTTATAAATTATTTGGTAAAAGTTAGGGTTCTTACATAAGCAGTTAAAACAAAAAAGAAAGATTATTTTGTAAAAATGTACAAAGTCAGAAGTTTTTTTTTTTTTTTTTTTTTTTTTCGGTTAGTAAAAATAAAAAATAAGATTTTGCATAAGACCAAATACGACCTTTATTTATTTAAGTCAAAATTTAGTGAAAAAGAAAGAAGGTAAAATCACTTTAAAAAAAAAAAACTGTATGGTTACATAGGAGGTGACAATGAGAATCGAGTTGTGTTAATGTTTAAAATATGATTCCAATCTATTTGACAAGTAAAAATTGATCATGTCAATCACCAACCAGTCTCTCATCTTTGAAGTCTATAGTTCGAATCTTTTCAATTGACAAGTAACTTGAGAGAAGGTCTCTTCATTCTTCTTTAGAATAGATTTCGGAACTGGAATAGAGATGGACTAGATCAAGGCAAACACCAGACTATCTAAGCTTTAGTTCATGGGCTTTAATTAGTTTCAATTCTCTGTCTTTCTCTAGTTGTAAACTTCATACTGATGATTTTATTTTGGTCGTTTGGCTAACGGTGAAGTTGCCATTGCGTCCCCAAGGGACGTGATTTAGTGGTGTAGGGATCATAATTTTGTGTTCAAGTTTTGAGTTCGAATTCATGGAGTGCGTTTCTTGTAATAGCTTGGAGCAACCGGAGGTTTTACTTATTTCGCTTAAGCCTAAATTGAAGAGTTTGACTACAGAATTTCTAATGTTTCCTAAAAAAAAAAAGGTTGCCACTTCTAATATTGACCAAAAAGAAGTCTTATATAGGGATAATTTTGGGCGCGTGTAAGAATTATTGAATGTGTGAGAATAATTATATTGAATGTGAATATTTATTGAATGAGTATAATATAGTTGAACAGTTGTACGAATCTTGCAAAATTGATTGTTTTTACTGCATGGAAGAGTGTTATTAGTAGGTGTTTAAGCTCAAGTTTGATAAATTGGACTTCGACATAATTTTTGTGGAAGAAAGAATGGTAAGATAATTCTTTGGTTTTGTGAATCCTAATCCCGTACTGTTTATATAAATGATGTAAAAAATCATCATGATTCTATTCCGTAATTTTTTTGGGACACAAAAATTATCATGTCCCATTCCATCCCAATGAAATCATTTCCCATTCGATTAAATATCGTCTCTTCTTGTTAAAATTATATCCCGCTTGTTGTCCCCTTCAGTTCTGTTTGAAATTTCGTGACTTTTGTGTCACATCCCATCTCATTTTCAAATTAGGATATAAAATATGTCTCAAATCTCATTTTGAATCAATATATAATCTCGTTGAGACGGGACAATAGTAGCCACAACATGTTTGTAGAGCTTATCTTACTTATAGTTGGCTACCGTATTTATTTTACTAACAAATAATAATATATGAAAGAGTAATTTTTTTATCATTAATTTTCCGGCTTGTATTAGTAACTTGTAATTCATTTGGTCAATTGTTCGAGCATTGTCAATAGCCTTTTTATCAAAAAATAACATAGGTAAGACTATATATATCATAACTATTCCTAGACCATGTATATAGCGAGAGTCTTATGCACTGTGTATGACATTTTGCATCCTTTCGCCTAGCTGCACAATGCTTATATCACTTTCCCGTAACTCCATTTTCATGGTTTAGGCTGCTACCCTCTGTGTGTGTGGAGATTAATGTATTTCACTGATATTCTCTATTTAATGATTTTATGGATTAGTTTATTTGTTGTCTAGAGAACAGGAAAACAAAACAAAAATGATCAATGACAACATTCATTCGACCTAAAAAATTCACCAGCCTACAAAGTAAAAATTGATGGCAGCATTCATTTTATCCCAAAAATTAAACCAGCCCTCAAGACAAAGCCATACATTTATAGGAATTTATAGATACCTTTTGAGAGATTCGATATGAGTATTGAAGAATGTGGAAAAAATTAGACTGAAATTATGGTTGTTTTTGGTAGATTTGATTTGTCTACAAAGTGTTTTGTGCTAATGGTTGATTTGGCTGGTTTACAAGAGATTTTCAAGCCTAGATTTAGATCATTGGAGTTGATTGGAGAGTTTCTTTTGGAGATGTCTATAAAGCATAAGTAAAGCTCATCGAAAAGAAAAGGGAAAAAAAAACTCATCAACGATGAATCATTAAACCTCGTCGTTGCCATTTCTTTTCTCCAATCAAAATTTTCCCATAACCGAAATCAAAACGTCGAGTCTTTTTATCTGAATCAGACGATCCTTGCTGGAAGCGAAAGGTCTCTTTATCACTTCTCACAATTTCCACTCTCTTTGTTACCAAACAGAGCTTGATTAACATGTGTCTGTTTTTGTTAAGATTCCAGGCCAAAGAGCGAAAGCATGAGGTTGTGGAAGTATGTTTTGAGTATTGCAACTAATTTATGATGCTTTCATTTGATTATAGTGGCATTATTGGATTGTTTGTTTCCAAAAAGTCTTAGATGTCAACTAAAGCAACAATGAAATGATGAATTTAAATCATCAAGAACCACTCATTCAGAGTCAGTTATCAGGGCATGTATTAGAAATTATTCATTAAGACCAGCTATCAGGGTTTGTTATCAAGGTCAGTCCTTCGGGATCAGACCCTTATGTTCAGACATTCAGATTTAATTCAATCAGGGCATGTCATTCAGAATCAGACCTCCAAGTTCATACATTCATGTAAGTCATTCAAAGTATTCTGGATTTGTCATCTGTGTTCAGTCATTCAGCTTCAGGCAATCAGACTCAGACATTTATGGTTAAGATCATCTTTTTAGGGTCAAGGTTAGTCATTCAGGGCTAGAATCAGCATTCAGGATTAATCTTCAGGGTCTGACTTTAGGGTCAGACAGGGCCAGACATTCAGGTTCAGGGTCAGTCACTCCAATTCAGGATCAGTCATTCAGATTCAATGTTAGTCATTCAGATTCAGGGTTAGACATTTTAGGATCGGTTATTCCAATTCAGGGTCACTCATTCAGAATCAGAGTTAGACATTCAGATTCGGGATCAACCACTCAGATTTAGCAATGCATGATTAATCTCAGAACCAGTTATTCAATATCAACTAGTCAAGGTCAGTCCTCAGGGTCTGATATTAGGGTCCGAAATCAGGGTCTGGCAGCAAATTCAGAAATCATCAAACAAACAAATAAATCAAAGGGAAAAAAAATTAAAAATTATTTTTGTTTTGCTAAACCTAATCAATCCAATATGTTCAAATATTAAGGGAAAACATACAAATTACTTTTTTGGAGCACAAAAATGCTTCGAGTCGTTTATCAAGAATCACTCCAAGAGGCTGTTTTTTTTTTTTTTTTTAGATTAAGCTTCCAGAAACATCTGGTTAATTCAATTAGGGCTTGTAATTTAGAATCAGACCTCCAAATTCAGATATTCATGTTAATTTATCCAAAACATTCCAAATTAGTCATCCATGTTCAATCATTCAGCTTTAGACAATCAGACTTAGACATTCAGGGTTAGGATCAACTATTCAAAGTCAGAGTTAGTCATTTAGGGCTAGTTTCAACATTCAGGATTAGTCCTCAGGGTCTGCCAATCAAGTTCAAGGTCAATCATTCCGATTCAGGGCCGGTCATTCATATTCGGGGTCAATCATTCAAATTCAGGATCAGACATTCATGTTCAGGATCAATCATTCCAATTCAGGGTCACTCATTCAAATTCAGAGTCAGACATTCAGGTTCAGGGTCAGCCACTCAGGTATTCAACACAAGCATAATTGGCCACATATATGGTGCACGATAAAATTTCAAAAGCAGAACTAGAGGAGACAAATGAGGATGTCAAGTAGAGGGAGACATAGTCCGCTCCATCAGAAGTTACAGAAAAGATTGTTGAGCAGGAGGAGCAACAATCCATTCTACTAGAAGTTACATGATCATCCTACTAGAAGTTACATGATCATCCACAGATTTGGATAATGACAAACCTACTGAAACTAGAGGACCTCAGACAAAAAGATCTAAGCGAGGTAGAATTCCATCAACCAAGTGGAAATAGTTGAGACAAGTTAGAGCTGTGCATAGACAATGACCTTTTGTATAACTTAAAAATATAAGAACTAACTATGTAATTAGTTAAAACTATATGAACTAAAACAGCATTTACCCATTCAAAAACTTTCAAAGTCAACATATGCATGCTTCATAATCATCCAAATCTGGAAAGAAATAAAAACAGAGACAGTCTTGGCACATCTGACTATCGTTATCTTACCATTCTGTGAAGAATTTGGAGCAGACTAAATTGATAGGAGTGGGTTGGATTTTGAAAAACTTAAGTATATTTTAAATGTTTTTATTTTAAGTTTGGATCTGGAAAAAATATAATAAAAATATTAATTTAAAATTTAAGAAATTAAAATTTTCTAATATTTTAAAAAATATTAATAAAAAATATTTGATTTTGGGAATCAACTTTTGCAAACCTAGACCATGAGCATTGTGGGATGCCTATTTATGTATATATATTCCAACTCGAGAGATTGGCACAAAACACACACAATTTTTAATATGAGTAAACTCTCATTTAAAATTAGGAATAATTTTATCCCTAAGCAGAGAAGTACTAATAATTCATGGGGAAAAAATCATTTGAAAAAAAATTAAAAATTAAAAAATCATACCGATAAATTACCCGAAATAAATTTAAACGGATAAGGTGAAATTTTTGATTGTTTCAGATTCTTTTAAGAGACGCATCCTCCATAAAAACAAATCTTAAATTTTAGTTACCGACCTGTTAAATAACAAACAATATTAATATTATTATTGAAACTGAAAATTTAACCCTAAAAAAATATAAAAAATATGCAAATCAAATTCTGTATATCCGGGATTCACAGTTTCATACCCACTCAATCTGATCAAACAACAATATTATTATTGAAAAACATCTGAAGCTTTGATGATAGAAGCGGCAAACAGCAGGCGGAGCAGCTGCTGTCGAGCAGCGAAGTCGTCGAATGCGAACCCGCTGGTGGCATCACGCGGCGAAACAGCTGGTGATGCACAGGTTTTATTCTAAGAGAGTGTGATATTGTTCATTTCTTGTGTTAGAGAGATGTTATAAATTTTTTTCTACTATAGTGAAATCCTTCTACATTTGTCCGTGGATGTTTCCCTCACATTGAGGGTTTTACCACGTTAAATCTGTGTCTCATTGTTTTATTTTATTGTTAAGATTTATGGTAGGCTAAGTCTCCTAATTATTGTTGTGCTGTTATATAATAGGCAAAGCCTCCCGAACTAACAATTATTATCAATTTCACTTTACTTGTGTGCTAGCTTCAGCCCATGATCCCTTAACAGTGGTATCAAAGCCATGCCCTTGAGTTAGCCAGGTGAATGAATCATCGGAATGCACAACAAAAGATGGTTAGCCCCGATCGTGATCCGTGGATGTGCTCGGTTAGATAGACGGTGTGCTCCAATTTTCATGGACGTGTCATAATCCCAACACGGTGAAGAGGAGTTGGCATGGGCTAGAGTGGACATATGGATGATCATTTGAGGGGAGGCTCGATGGTTATTTGTTTGAGGGGAAGATTGTTATGAGCAAATAAAATCCTACATTGGTTAGGAATGGTGAAAATCATGAGTATATAAGGATGAACATGTATCTTCATAAAAATCCATGAAGGCTTTGACCCAAAGTGGACAATATCATACCAATATTGAGATAGGTGGTGTCCAAGGTTCTCTTACAAGTGGTATCAGCGCTTCAGGTTCAAGGTTACTATTCACGAAGACTATTCACATATACGATATAATACTATTCACTTATACGATGCTATTCATATATACAATACTATTCACGTATACAGACTATTTATGTATACATTATTATTTATATAGGGGTACAATGCCACTTTATTCGTGAAGTAGTGGAGTAAGGCAGTGTGAACTTATTGAAGGTACACACCAATGAGAACCTTGCAGACGTAATGACTAAGTCTATCAATACAGACAAGTTTGTATGGTAGATCCTCTGATGGCTTAGCAGAAACGTAAGCAGCTTGAAGACGACATAGTAGAATTGATGGTGTGGAAACTGGTTGGTTCTCAATCAAGTTTCCAAGTGAGAGAATTGTTAAAGTCAAAGGTGGTTGCCCCGAAATGTGAAAATGATTTAAGAAAATATATATTAAATTTGTGGGTGTGTCTCATATGCATAAAAGAAAATAATAAAAATTAAATTTACGATTTACACAATGAATCTCATGCATATAAATAGAGGCTTCATTTAATTATTTTCTTAATTCCATTTTCAACCAAATCCTCTATATTCTAAGAGAGAAAAATATAGTTTATTCTTAAAGGTTTGTGAGAGAGTTGTAATTCTCCCATTTTAAGAGAGTGTGAGATTGTTCACTCCTCATGTTATAGAGATATTGTAAAATTCTTTCTACTATAATGAAATCCTTCTACTTTTGCCCGTGGATGTTTCCCTCATATTGGAGGTTTTACCACGTTAAATTTATGTCTCGTTGCTTTATTTTATTGTGAAGATTTATGATAGGCTAAACTTTCTAATTATAATTGTGCTATTATATGATAGACAAAACCTCCTGAACTAACTATTATTCTCAATTTCACTTTACTTGCGTGTCAGCTTCAGCCCACGATCCCCTAATAATTTTATATAATTAAAATAGATTTTTTAATGCTAAAATTCTTTTCAAAATTTTTGTATTTAATTGTAATTTAAGAAGAGCTTTTGAGGATTAAAAATACTATTTATCTCTACTAGTAAAATCTCAAAATTTGGACTTTTGGGAGTAAAAATTATAATTTTTTTAATAATTAAATTGTCTATAATATCATTAATTAATTTAATAATATTATTTCATTTCTTTTATAACATACCTTTTAAAAAAAATTTCCAATAAAATAATTTTATAATTTTTAATAAAAATTCTAACTTATGATTCAACACCTAATAATTTTTTATTAAAAATTCTAACTTCTAATAAAAATTCTATTTGAATAAGAAACAAACAGAGATTAATGCAAAAACATCTCACTATTGAAAAAATATACCGGAGAGAAATTATTACTAAATTTCAGCTTCCTATCAAATCAATTGAAGATTTATCAGAAGTATCTTAAAGTAGGTTTGTCTGTCTACTACCCATTCTAAATTTTTTTAATTATAGTTTCATATAATTTTTTTATTATAATATTATATGAGAAATACTAACGAATGTCCTAATGACACTTATGAAAGATCATTTTTAGGAAAATTTTCATGGAAAAATGAAAAATAATTAATATTTAAATATATATTTTTTTTTATAAAAATGATGTGAAAATTTTCCTAAAATAGATTCTTAATATGTGTTCTTAAGACACTCGTTAACATGACCAATACTAATATGAATGACCCTTTAGTCTTACATCTTTCTCAATATTCAACAAACAAATAGGACTTTTGGTCATTTGATGCATCTTGTTTTGTCTTGTCTTCATTCCTTATCGTTTTTTAATATTTTTTTCCCTGTTGTTTGAATTCAGAAAATAGAAAACACTCATTCGATAGTGAATCTTAAAAAATATTTTTGAAATTGTAAAATTCATTCTCTATTTTTAATAAAAAAATAAAAAAATAATTTTTAAAATAACAATAATAATTATTATAAATATTGTTATTATTTTAAGTAATAATAAATTTTTATTATAAAAATTAAAAATTAATATAATAATTAACATAATAGCAATGTATATTTAATATTAAATAAAATAATAATAGTAATTAATAATAAGCAAAATAATAATAGCAATAATAATAATTATTGATAACACTAATAAAAAATAATAATCATTAGTAATTAATATTAGTTATTTCTATATTAATGTTGTTATTATTATTATTATTATATTACTATTTTATTATTATTATATAACAATAATAAAATAATAAAATAATAAATTATTATTTAATAAATACAAAATTATTATTTATTAAATGTAAAATTATTAATTATTACTTAATATTTATTTCATAAATTTATTGCAAAAGATAATTTTATCGAATAAGTTTTACTTTTTTCAATTTCATGATTATTATTTTGAAAATGATACTGAACACATTTTTAATTTTAAAAATATATATTTAAAAATAATATTTGTATTCTCGATTTTGCTGTATAAAACCACCAATTATAAAAAAATACTGAAAATTCGGGGTTATCCTAAGGTTCTGACCCTATGCAGAATAACAAACAATAAACAGGATAAGTCTTAATTACTGTAACTATGGAATAGTAATAGGCAATTACCAAATCAACCAACAACAATAAAAACCACAATATTAATTCAATACAAAATATAAATTGCGGAAAATAAAACAATCACACAAAATTCAACACAATAATTTTGGTGACGAAGTGGAAAACTCTTGCGAGTAAAAAACTACTCCGGGTATAAGCTACCACCCGAATCCACTATATAGAGAAAAACTTACAGCGATGGTCAAGACCTATGGTGGCAACTCCACCGACTCAAGTACCTCAATACTGCAAGAACTCAAGGAAACTCCTCAAGGCCGCGACCCACGATTTTCTTCAGAGTCTCTGAAGTCTCTGAGTAGATTGTATCACCTCTGACGCCGGAACTCCGACTACCAAACTTCCTCCTAAAGAACTCTAAAGGATTAGGGAATTTGGGTTAAGTTGTGTTGAAGGTTTAACAAAAATGGAATCACACCATTAATGAAGAAGACAAGAATATGAAGAAGTCTTCAATGGTGGATTCAAATAAGGTTGAAAGCTTTGAGAGATTTTGGCTCAAGGAAAAAGTGCTTCAGCTATTGGGGAAGGTGGCTCAATGTTTGTTTATATAGGTAAGGCAAAGGAAAAAGGGTTTCCTAGTCTTATTTTGGCTTAAAAACGTGTCTAAGATAACCTACTTATGCAGGGACGTTCGAACGCACTTCAAACGCAACTCAAACGTAAATTTTCTGCTTCGAAAACGTTCGAACGCAAGTACGAACGCCACACGAATGCAGTCGCTGACTGGTTTTCAGGTGCAACTTAAAACGCTTGTAACTTTCTCGTATCTTGGACAAATCATGAGTTCTTTATATGTACGCGATCGTCTTCAAGTCTACTTTCTAATGTAACTAACCTCATGTCAATTGGAGCTCTAAATCTTCTGGAATATGCAAAAGAGTAAACATCGTTCTGAAATCTCTATCTCATGTTGTCCAATTGAGGTTCCAATTGGGAAAGAAAAAAATGGTATGCAATGGCATGAAACACACACATACACATACTGAGATAAAAAAAAATCCTGTCAAAACTGACTGAAACAACATTTCAAGCAGATACAATGATACCCAGTCAGTATTCAGCTGTTTATGACATGAAACAATATGCATCATTTTTAAAAGTGGCTAAATACAACACTTATGCATATGACATAAACACCAAAGCATATCAAGCACTTGCGTGGAAAAAAAATGCACAACGAATCAAGGCTTAAGACCTTATTTTATGAGCTGGACACAGCCAAAGAAATCCATCTCTAAACAAACCAAGTCCACAAAATAGGTGTTCAAACCCAACACCACTAGGACCTGAAAATAAGAAACATTGGTTGCATGCTATATTATTTACCCCATAAATATCATGAGCTCATATTTAATAATTCTTTCGAGTGAAGGATTTTTTCCCTTATCTTTTGAATTTGGCCACATTGGCTCTTTTGCACTTGAGTCTCATTTAACAATAATTTTTTTGTTTGTTTCTTTTTGCTTTTACAAGGGGATAGCAAGGTCATCTAGTCAAAGGTCACACTATTCAGTAAATAAAGTATGGTAGAAATTAGATTGCCAGTCCAAAAACTCATACATGCGATCAAGCCTTGATAAAATAAAATCGTGTATGTGAATTGCAAGCACAAGATATACCAAGAGCTTTTATCACATACATATATGCATATAGAGCATAAAAAAAATAACAGCATATTATACATGCATAACTATATATCATACAAATCAGGATCACATGCACATGTTATTCATGCTCTAACAATCCATAAAAATATTTTTGGTCTTTTTCAAATTATATTTTTTTTTTTATTTTTCAGTTTTAACACAAAAAAATAAAGACACAAAATGACTTGACAGTATCCAATGGTACGTGGAGTTGTATCCCGAGTGCAGATCATACTACCGTCCATTCGGAATCGGCTATGAAATTTATGTCTGGGTTTCCATCCTATATACCAAGGGACACATAACAAAAACACACACACCCATATGCAGTGACAAGAAAATAAACGTACAAAAACATAAAACACACGCACGCACGCACACATGTAATGGGAAAATAAAAATGCATCTTTTAAGCAGAGTTACACCGAAGTGCACTCTCATCATGTCCATCAGGACACGCAGAAGAAGATGGGAATTCATCTTGCTTCATCACCCAAACCTTTCTAGGAACCTCATCCACTTGAGAATTCATAGTCAACAAAGAAAGTTTCTCACTAAGAAATTGAGCTTGTTTAGTTAGTGCAGAAACTTGAGAAGTTAAATTTGAAGAGTCAAATCTAAGTGACACACTTTTAGGCCTCTTCTTTTGCTTGTGAAACATGTAGCACTTAGGCCGAATGCGTCCCATCTTGCCACAATGATGGCACACAGGCACAAACCTCGGATGAGATCAAGGTTTACCCATAACACCTCTAGATTGAGGTTGGGACACATGACGAGGAACAACAGGAGGAGAAACATGACTACACACAACATGTTTCTTGCCTAAGTCACGTTTAGCTGCTACAGACACAGCTTTGGAAGAAGAAGTCTTATTACAGTTAGGCTAAAAAATAATACCTAACATATGGTCCATCTTTTTATTTCCACTAGAAAATACGGATAATTGGGTTCTAGCATCTTCAAGTTCGGTCTCTAATATTTGGACTCTATTAACTAGGCCTCTATTCCTCTCCTCTAGGTCATCAGCCATCAAAAGGCTTTGCTCAAATTTAGCTTGAGCTTCATTCTTTTCTAGCTCTACAATTTTCAGCCTTTTACTGACCTCTATATTAGTCTTCTTAATAGCTAAACTCTCATTAAACAGTTCAGTATAAGCTACCTGAAGACTATC